>VDFB02391312.1:53368-180833 GCA_007258455.2 Sequoia sempervirens
CTCAAGATTAGTGTAGGAAGTTGTTCTAATACCTTAGCTTCCTTATACTTTTTTTGTTTTCATTGGCTTTGTTAATGTATCTATAACATTCTTAAAAGTTTCAAATTTTCTAGCATCACCCTTCCATCATCAATATGCTACATCCTCACACGAAAGGTTGGGTTCTTTGTCAGACATATGACACTTTGACTGTCATAATAAATAATAATGGATTTTTCCTCTTTCCTAACATCTAAAAAAAATCTATTAATCTAGATAGATTCCTTACAAGAATGAGTTGTTACCATTTAATTTACTTTTGTAGCGAACAAAGTGACCACAATGTGTTACTTACTCATCCAATTGATTGCACCACCAAAGATAGTGAAAGCATAACCACCGATGGATCTTCTATTGTTGAAACCTCTAATCCAATCTAAATATACAAATCCATGAATACAAATAGAATGTTTATCCCCTATAGGATTACCAGACTAGCATAAGAAATACTTAGAGGTACTTAGAGGATTACCATACTATCTCTTTTTATATTTATCCTCAAGATGTACCTAGTTGTACCTAAGTCCATCTCAAACTATACTGAGAGTTGAAAATTCAAACCACAAATCAAACTTGTCCCAATACTTAAAAAATATATCATCAAAATATAGTACACTAATGGGAATACACTCATCATCCATCTTACAATAGATGCAATGATTTTATTTAGATCTCAAAAATACCAAACTCAACATGAAGGAATCAAAGTTTTGTTACCACATCCTAGGAGATTCCTTAAGGCCATACAAATACTTTTTCAACTTGTAGTGCAGAAAAATGTATCCCTTTTACATTTTTACACTTAATTTGGAATTAATATTAATTTGGACTTAATTGTTCCTTATTTTAGTGTTGTATAGTGTACCTTTTTACACTTTCACACTTATTTAGGGATACTTTAATTAATTGAGCTTAATATTTCCTTAATTGGCTATTCAATTCATTTACCAAGCCTATTTTATTACATTTTTCAAAGGGGAAACCCAACATTCATTAATACCTTAACATAACACTTCTTATTGATCAATGTGTGTCCTAGGTTAGGGACCTAGGACCCATTCGTCCATGGGTGAATGGGTCCTCCCTTATACCTAGGACCTAAATTTAAACTATGTTTTGGGTGGTATTTTAACATATGAAAATCTATATTTAGATGTTGGCTATGTTATTTGAATTTTGAGAAATTGAGGACACATATCTATAAATATGAGGTTATTTCACTACGTTTTTATAAGAAGATTTTGAAGTGAGCACCCCTATAGAAAAGTTTATGATCAAGAGCAATTCAAGGCATTCAAAGGTAGATTTATTGAAGACATATTGCAACAATCAAGATCCAATTGTCATATCAAAGTATTCTTGCATCATGCATGTTATTAGAGCTAATATGATGATGTAGGTTTCATGGTCCATTCATTCATTCAAAGTCATTAGTTCAATTCAAGATTCAAGGTTCAAGATCCACATTCATTGAAGCTATTTCATGTAAGTTGCAAATTTACATTCCAAGGTTTATTCAAGGGTTGGTGAGTTGTGACATTGAGTTGTTCATTCATCATTCCTTTCATGCTATTTGTTTCATTTCAAGGTTTGATTACTAAAATAGGGTTTGACCAAGGCAAACCCCCATTCACCAAAAATAAAACATTTTTCCCTATTAATTTGTGTTTGTAGATTTAGGTGGAAGAAATATTCAAGATCCTTTGAAGAGAAAAATTAAAGTTGTCATAGTTGCAAAAAGTTGTCAAAGTTGTCATCTTCTGACAAAAACTTATCTACAAAATTTATTTCTAGTTTTCCAAACTTGAAACCTAGGAAAATTGGAAGACTTAGATCTGTAGCAAAGGGTCCTGCAAGTTGTAGACAAACCCTAACTTAGGACCTATTCACCCTTGGGCAAGTGAGTCCTAGATCAGCTTCAGAAACTAACTTTTGGTGATTGGTAAACATCATTCTACCCTTCTCTTATCTGTGATTTGATTTCTAGTTCCATCAGTATTGAGATTAATCTATTAGATCCAAATGTTAGATTGCATTTTGGTGTTGATTTACTATTTTTTAGTTTTTTTCCCTAGAGTGTTGTTTGACCAAGATCCCCGTCCTTGCAAAAAAAGGAAATATGCAAATTCACACCTTGAGTTGACTCACCTAAGGGTTGTAAATCAATTGTTTGTGTGGATCTCATTTCCTAATGAAATGAGTGAGAAATAGGTATCTAAGTGGTTCATACCACTATTTTGATAACCCCCACATATATTTTTCATAATTTCACAACTTATAGACCAAATGTTCTTTATATTTTCAATGTAGTGCTTTGGTTATGTTATATAATTTTTTTCCTCCAAAACACCATGGAGGAATGTTATCTTTGCATCTATCTATTCAACCTCTAGATCATATATTGTAGTAAGAGACAATAGAAATCAAATGGATGTTAGATTTTCTACTAGAGAGATTATTTCACCATAATCTATCCCCTCAAGCTAGGAATAACCCTTTGCAAACAATCTCAACTTGTACAAGTCTCGACACTACCATAAGACCCTATTTTAATTTTGAACACCCATTTGCATGCAATAGGATTTTTTCCATTGGGAAAAGGTACTAAGTCCCATGTATTTATTTTCTTCAAAGCAACCATCTCCTCATCGATGGACACCTTACAAGAGTCTACATCATCCATACCGAGAAGGAGGAGTATACATTTTTAGTTATCTTTTTCAAGTGGAACTCCTCAATAATTGAGGTGGAGGTTCTATCTCTTCTTCAAAACTATCTAAGTTTTCTTCCCCTTCAAGTCTTTCATGGGCTTATGTTTCAATCTTTTCAATCTTTGACGTTAGTTTACACATATTTTCTTTTCATCCTTCTCTAGTTGCAATTTTTTGGAAGAAGACTTAACTTCTCTAAAGATAACACTTATGCTATTCAAAACTCTCTCAACCATAGGGTCCCAAATCTTGTATCCTTTCTCACCAATACCATATCCAATGAAGATACATTTTACAACCTTTTTCTCAATGAGGGATATTTTCTTGACCACACCACCATAGGTATCTTACCAACAAAAAATGATGTAGGAGACCTATTAGCTAGGTAGCAAGTTATGGAAAATTATTCCCAAAACTTTTGTTCCAAGATAGCCCCACTCATTATACTCCTAACCCTCTCCATCAACATCTTAATCATTATCTTTGTAACTCTATTTTGTTGATGTGTGTATAGATTTGTCTTATATACTTCTATTCTATGGCCCTTACAAAATATATCAAAATATGTTGAAAAAAACTCATCACCATTATCAGTCCTTAGAATCTTAATCTTTCTACTAGTCTACTTTTCTGCAAGAGCCTCAAACTCTTTAAAATGACTAAAGGTTTTAGATTAATTCTAAGGAAATATAATCATGTCCTACTAAAATGATTAATAAAAAAATATAATATACATATTTGGAATTTCGAGGAACATCAACAGAACCAAATGCATTACAATTAATTAAATCCAACACCCAAAAATATTTATGATAACTATAGTGGAACTAAACACAATTTTTTTTTCTATATACACAATGTTCATAAAAATCAAATTAAATATTATAATCATTTAAACCTTCAATAATGTTTTTTTAATTTTTTAGGGTCCTTAAACCCTTCTCACCTATATGAGCCATCCCTTGGTGCCATAATGAGCACCCTTAGGTACCCAAAAAAGCATGGCCATCATAAGTAGTCATAACACATCTCTTTGTTGCTAGTTCTAATGGTGAAGGAGAATATTCCATAGATCTCTTCATAGCAGGAATTGAAAAAATATTACACGAAATTGTGCATGCATCTATCTAAAACAATGTGCCAATCCAAACACCTTAGCAAGAACCATAGCTCCCTTGACCATCTTGCACCCTTCACTCAAGAAAAAACCTACACACCTACATCATTAAGTTTACTTATAAAAATTAGGTTTCATGCAAAACCAAGGATATGTAATACATCATTGATCCCCTTCGCTCATCCATCGAGGAATCAAATAAAGAATCTACCATTGCCAAAAATATTCAAATGAGAATCATCTCCTAGGTACATCTTACCACCATCATTTACTTCATATTTTATTAAAACTAGCCTCAATGTGAGGTCATGTGGAAAGAGGCACTAGATTCTATCAACTACACACCTTTTGATGCATGAATAGCCAAGGCAATGACAAAATAATCACCTTCATCTAGAGAGGATCTCTTAAACTCATCATCAAAATCTATCTTTTTATTTTTCTTCTTCTCCTCCTTACAATCTCTTATTACATGCCTAGTTTGTTTGTAGTTCCAACATTTCACCTTGAACTTACTAGGAGATTTGAATCTCCCACAAGATCTGGATCTAGACTTATCTTGTTTCTTGTCTTTTTTCTTACATTTTTCTCTAGATCTTCCATGAACCACTAGGGCCTCCTTAGCCAACTCAAAACTCTTCCTTCTCATTTCTTCTATAAAATAAAGTATGCAACCACTTCAACCATCTTGAACTTGGTGGTAATTCTCCCAATTTCTATAAGAAGGTGGTTCCATGAATTTGGAAAAGAGCACAAAAAAATAATACACCAATCCTTCTCCTCCACTTTTACTCTCATGAAGTGCAATTGGGTAACTATCATATTCAAGGAGTTTAGATGTTTGACCATAGGCACCCCATCCTCCATATTGAGGGTGTACAACTTCTTTCTTAGGAAAAGATTATTCACTAAGGATTTAGCCTAATAAATTTCTCCAGGATCCATCCAAAGATTCACTATAGTAGACTCTTCATGCACATTCAATAACATTGAATCGACCAATTTGAGTTTAGTAATACCCTTTTCTTTTTGTCCATATTATCCCAATCTTCCTATGATGTAGTTGTAGGTTTGGATCCAAATACTATAACCCATAGATCAAGATCTACAAGCACATCCTCCATATTGAGCTTCCACAGATCAAATTTTGTGCTTGAGAACTTATCCATCTCTATCCTTGATGTGCTTGTCATCTCTTCCTACAGTAAGATCAAAACCATCTATGCAAAAGCTCCCACTCAAATGAATATTAGTACAAAAAACCCTTTCTACCCAACACCTAAAATCCGAGGTGATCAAATTTTGATACCAAGTGAAAGGAAGTAGGGTGTACATGGAAACACTTCCTACACTAATATTTTAAGGAAAGTGTTATTTAGTGATCTTTATGTTTAATGATAGGATATGTGGAAACACTTATTACACTCCCTACAATTATAAAAAGAAAAAACACAATTAAATAGGAAACAAATAATAAATACCATAATATAGGTGTACATGGGGAAAACCATTTTGGGAGAAAAATCCCACACTCCAAAAAACTATAATGGTATGGTAATTTTCTAATTTCAACTTAGTCAAATGGACACATTCATTTTTTTCACTGATAAAATATTTTCCCCTAAAATAAAATGTGTTTTCATTTTGCATACACTTACCAAAGAAAGAATGCATTCTAGCTTCCACTGTGTCTTGCTACCATCAAATTGTAGAATTGAACGGAAGTTGAAGTTATGTTTATGTTTTCCCTAAATAATGCATGCTTCCCACCCTCACTCCCTAGATGACGATTTAGCCAAACAATCTGGGTAATCCATATCGGCAGTCCTATCAAATGAATTTCAATTTACATGAGATTTTGTATATGTTCGCTTGTTAGGTTACTTGCTCTTACTTGTTTTGAAAGCCATAAAATTGTTCTAATATCTTTTATTATTTCATGGCTGCACAAATATTTCCAAAAAAAATGCAATATTTGTTTATTATATATATTTTGTGATTAATGCTGGAAAATGTTAGTGCTCCTCTTTGACTGCGGACATGGACTAACCACTTCCCCACATGGATCCGTTAACTTTACCGGGTTGTATCAAGCATTAACAAGTCGAAGCATATTTTGGTGCAACGACAACCCGAGGCCAACAAATTTAGTGAGCGCCAAAGGTGTCAGGTTTGAATCCCCTCGGCTTGTGCTAAGGGGGAGATTGTTGGCAAATGGTCAGTGCTCCTCTTGGGATTCGTGACATGGACTAACCACCTCTCTTGGATCTGTTAACTCTGGTAGTTGTATCAAGCATTAACAGGTCGATCTTTTGGTGCAACAACTGTGAGACCAACAATTAGTTGATGAATCGATGATTATTTTTCATAGTACTTCTAGCTAATTTTATATTTAAAAATTAAAATTATACCTTGATTGGCTAATATAATGCCGCTTTACCATGCAATGTGGCAAGTGTGGCAAGATGTATATGTAATTCTTGAAAATTGTTAGATTAGACTTGTAACCTCTGAAGCCCACTATAGTACTCCATAAGGCCAATTTTGGCATGTTGGACCCATTAGATCAATTTGATTCTACCTTGACACCATTTTAAAATTTCCTTTGACTTTCCTACTCATATTATCAAAGTTCTCCTACATGTCAATAGGATTACTTGAAAACACAATGCATTAATACGTGTAAAATATTTGGTAGTGATTTACATAGTGTAATTGTTTTATTTTGGGTGCAAATGTATATGACAAGTCTTTAGAATGTGTTCTTGAAGTTTTTTTTTCATGGTGTAACTAATCTATTTTGTGTGTGAATGTATACATGTCTTTCAAATGTGTTCTTGAGTTTTAAGTTAGGAAGGAAGTCTATTTGTTTGGTGTATACCAACATATCACATTGGATTATTGCCATACTAGAAACGATCTTATTATATTCTTAGGAGGATTCATTTTCTTGTACATTTAAACTAATCTTGATAACTATCATTGAAGTACTATATAAATAAGCAAAACCAAGCCTTTATAAAATAAGTTACATAATATTGTCTTGTTTATTGTAATTTTCAAGATTACAATACTATGCATATTTAGTGATCTTTATGTTTAATCTATTTCTTTCAGTAAACTAATAATTGTTTATACACATGGAAGTTAATTTTTCATATTATTCTATATCATTTACTTGTAATTTAATATTTATAAAGATGTTACTTTACTTGTAACATTTTCATACTTCATTGTGATATATGGAACTTTGGGCTACAAGATGAGGCCTTTGTATAATACTTGCCAATTCAATGAATCATTTTATTTACAAATATTTGTTTAAGGGAATCAAAGCAAGATTATTTAAAAAAAGTAATCAATATATACACAAACTTCTTAAATTACAACTTTATATTCTTGTAATTTTTTGGTTGTTATGTCATATTTCAAATGAACTTTCATTGTAACTATCAAAAATTTTGATAGTTCTTAATATTAAGAAAATCGAATTTTAATATTTATTTTTATTCTTAGATCAATTTTTTTTATTTTGTATTCTATTTGAAATAGTCAAAAAATATACATTAGTAGTTGTCAATATAAGTTTGAATAGTCAGATGATAATTTAAATTAACATGCAATCTTAAAACATAGCTTATATTGTATTTTATAAGTTGTATGATGGGGTGCAAAATTTTGTAACTACACACTTAAATACATTATTTAATGGGATATTGAAGCAACTTGCAATTTGAATAAATTATTGAGGTATATTAATCCATTCTAAACAATCAAGATAACAAAAATAATGACACAAAAGATTTGATGAAAGAATATGGTGTCTTTGATAAGAATAAAAATGGATAGGTAACTCTAATAGAGCTATACCAGTGAGATTGACTCCCCAGGGCCAAGATAGATTGACTCTTGCCAAAATTTATAATAGTCTTTCTTTAATCATGAGAACATTAAAGCAAGCCATGGGTGAATTCAAGCACATTATACAAGTAAATTTTATACAACATCCACATCAAGTTATGCCTCTAAATTACACCTTTTCTCCTATATAGTCATGTAAAAGTTACAAACAACTCAAGAAAATCATTCCCACATGCTCAAAACTAGATATTTTTATAGCTAGTTAAGAAAATTTTATCAAAAGTTGTTAACATGCATGTTATTCTTAGCAATATTAGCAATATAGAGAAAGCCCAATTGGTTTTTGATAAAATATTAGGATAAAAAACTAAAGTTCTATGGGATGCAATGATCAGAGGTTATGCAATTAATGGCTCATATGAAGAATTCATTATTACCAAATGAAAAGAAGAGGTCAACAAATAGAAACATATACATTTAATTTTGTGTTAAAAGCTTGTAGTGCTCTTGAGACTTTGGAAGAGGGTAAAAGACTCATGATGAGATAGTTAGAGTAGAATGAGATTTTGATATTTATGTAGGAAACGGGCTTGTGGGATTATATTCTACATGTGGGGATATTGGAATTTTTTGGCAGGTGTTCGAAAAATGTGGAAGAGAGATGTATTATTGTGGAATACCATGATTGCTAGATTACGAATGTAGGAGGAATCTAGTATTAGGCTAGACACTTGTAGTTTTAATTTTGTGTTCAAGGCATGCGTTGAGCTGTTTGATCTTGAACAAGGGAATGAAATTCATGATTGTGCAGTTAGAAGCACACTATCAAAAAAAAGGAAAGATAAAAATGAAAGAGCATAAGGACAATTGGTGTTACCTAGCTTAAGTGACCTAGAGGAGGGATAAAATTTGAATAAATAAATTCCATTGGGCTTGTAGACACCTAAAATATGACCTTAGCTTAATGATACTTGACATTACCTATCCTAATATTTAATTAAATAAATATTATTATTTATTTAATTAATTTAATAACCCTAGGGAGAGCATTTCCAGGGCCTCTTCACTTCCTAGTGGTTCTGCAATGTGGAACTTTATATCTTCCTGCAGATCGGTGATCCTCCCCCATCTCTCCTGGTTGATTCACAATGGTAGAAAAGCTAAATTTTGGGAGGATTTTTGGAATGGCTATCCTTCTATGTTTTCCCTCTCAGATTGGGGTAATTTAATGGATTTTCTTAAAAATGCTTGGGTTCCCTGTGGCTGGTTACTTTAATATTGTATTCATTGATTCCATTCTTGTTGTTTCATGGAAATCTATTGATGAGTTTGATATTTCTTTATCTGTTAAGGAAGCCTATAAAAAAGAGATGGACAAAAGGTCCATTATTTTCTCGGACAAAGATGATGCCCTAATTTGGACAAAATCAAAGTTAGGGAATTATTCAGTCAAAGAAGGATACAATTCGCTTGTGGAATCTCTAAATAGTTGTGATCTTCCCCACGCCCTATTCTGGGATGATGCCTATCTCCCAAAGACAGCTGCTTTTGCTTGGATTGCAGTAAATGAGAGAGTTTTGACTGCTGAAAGACTTGATAGGTTGGGTCTTGTGACTGTCTTCCCTTGTGTTTTTTGTGGCTACTTCATTGAATCAGTGGATCACCTCTTTGTTCTGTGTCCTTTTGCAATGCAATGTTGGTATTGGGCTTATGCTAAATTGGGTTGGTGTTCTTTGGTTTGTCCTTCTTTATCTCTACAGTTTAAATCTTGGCCTTTATTTAATAACTTGTCCTTTTTTCATTGTCTCTGGAAAGCAACACCTTCACTAATAATCTGGAAAATTTGGAATGAGAGGAACAAAAAAATCTTTTAGAATAAAGGCTCTTCTTTAGAAGAAATGCTTCTCAGTCTTGAATCCTTAATTTATGAAGTGGTTAAATCTTATATCTTTAAAAAATTAGAAAGTTTAAATTTTTTCTCAAATTGGGATGGATTTGTTGTTAAAAACTGGTCCTTGCTCAAATATTTTCCCTTCCATGGGTCCTTTTCAGGCAAGGTGGATAAATTATTGGCACGAAGAGAGTCTAAATGGATTCCTCCTACTAATTATTTCAAATTAAATTATGACGGGGCCTCAAGGGGAAACCCTAGTAAATCTGGGGCAGGTGCAGTTTTGGTGGACTCAAATGCAAACATTGTTAAAGCTACTTGTAAGATACTTCCTCCTAGAACAAATAATAAGGCTGAATTGGAGGCATTGAGTTTGGGATTGGGTCTTGCAAGGGCTCTTCATATTGATTCCTTAATTATTGAAGGAGATTCAATGGTTATTTTCCATGCAATTACTAATCAAAAGACTCAGGTTTGGCATTTATAGTATTTATTAGATAAAGTTCACCTAAAACTGAGTTGGTTCAATTCCTATTCAGTATCTCATGTTTATAGGGAAGTAAATGTTATGGCAAACTTTCTAGCTAACAAGGCAATAGATGAAAAACTTAAGTATAAAGTTTTTAACAAAGAGGATCTTCCTCAAATGCATTAATTCTGTGTTGGATTTTGGTTGGTTTGCATTTCATGGGTAATTTGCTTTTGGGTTCTCTGCTCCATGTGTTGGGTGTTTTGGTTGTCTTCTCTTCATGTTGTGCTCCTTAAAAAAAAAAAATTCTGCTTCATATGGGTCTTTGCCTCCATTGTTTAGTTTTCATTAGTTTGGTTGGTAATCTATTTTGTTTCTTGGGTGCACCTCTTTACACACAGTTCATGGTTATCGTGCATTCTTCATTGTGAGTGTTGTTTTCATGGTACTATATTGGGCTATCTCCTTTTTTATGGGACCATGGTGGTTTTTCTTAGCAGTTTTGTCGGTCATTAGGTTTCAATGGTTGTGCCATCGTACATTGTTCTATCTCCCTTCTCTTCCCTGCAAGCAATGTTGAAGATAAGAATTTTCTTCATGGCTTTGGTCTACTTTTTTGGCCACGTGATGCCGGCTTTGCAATTCACAGATTTATTATATATAAGCTTTTACTGGCCGATGCCAGATATTTGCTCTAACTTTGGTTATTATTGCTTGGTAGTGGATTGAAGGGTTTCAAACTATCTTGGCACTTCCATGTGAATGACAAAATTGGTTGTTTATATGGTTGTCTCAGGCTGCTCTTGCTCTCTTACTATCTTTGAACATATTTGGCAGCTCTTTGGTATGCTTCATATCGGGTCTTTGGCAACTATTGGACTATTAATTTGGATTCAATTTTTATTGGGCTTCAACTGATCATAACTCTTGTTGGGCTGAGGGAGTCAGCTATTCCACTTTTTTAGAAAATCCAAATGTGTCAACTGTTGAGATTTTATCTTGTTTCTTCGCTATTACATTGGATATTCTCCTGGATGTTGAATGGGTTCTTATGATTGCTAACAATTTTATGCTTCCTAATTTGATATTTGTTTCAGATCTTCGTGAAACCTTAAATTTGCACAGTTTAGATCATGGTACCTTTTCCATTGCAGGGTTTATTCATAAGAATGATTTTCTTTCTAACGATTTTTTTGGAGATCTTATGGTTTTTAGGTTAGGAATTGCGTATGCTAATTTTGTGGAAACTATGTTGGGGTGCAATCAACTTATGGATAAACTTCCTCCTGAGGTCCTATCTGCTAGTGTAAATTTATTTCTGGCATTGCACTTTCTGCTTGTTGTTGCTGTTAGGTCTTATAACAGTGTTACTTCTCTCCCTCTGAAGAAAAAAGTGAAAATCTCTTGAGATCATTTACTACCATTGTCATACTATGAT
Organism: Sequoia sempervirens; assembly: GCA_007258455.2. NCBI lineage: Eukaryota > Viridiplantae > Streptophyta > Pinopsida > Cupressales > Cupressaceae > Sequoia > Sequoia sempervirens. The sequence continues at coordinate 64,895 of VDFB02391312.1, forward strand.
GTTGGTTCCAGCTTGCCGCCTGATAAGCAAAAATGACTTGCTCTGATCTTTGGCACCAAGCTTTTGTATTCTGTATTGGGTCTTTATTTTGTGGGGGGCTTCTTTGGGGGGCTAAGTGTTAAAGTCTATCCGCTCACTTTGGTTGGGGTTTCTTTGTGGGTTTGAATGGGGTTCTAGGTTTATTTTTTCTATCTTTTTTTGGAGCTATAATCGAAGGTTTTCTTCCCTGTTCTTTCTTGCCGGTATGCTCCTTTTAAACCAGGGCTTGTAAACTATTTTCTTATTAATAAAATGTTCAATGGCTTAGCCACTTTTATTTTTAAAAAATAAAAATTAATTTAACATTTTCCCTTATCCTTGCAAATTAATTAAATAAATATTCATTATTTAATTAATTAGTTTACCCATCATCTTTATCCAACTTTATCCTTACCAATTAATTAAATAAATATTCATTATCTATTTAATTAATTTTTCCATTACCCTTATCCTAAATCCACCAACTAAATTGATTAATTAATTTAGACTAATTATTCCCATTACCTTTTCCTTCATTATTTATTTCACCTTTATCCTTTGTCTTTATCCATTGATTTCATTCACATGGAGCACAATCTAAATTTGTTCTTATGTGACAAGTGTCCTCTTCACATCTCTAACTAACCCCTTGTCGAGATTCATTGAATCTAAACACTTCCCAAAAGTCAAACTAACTTTCCATTTCATCCCTTCATTTAATATCACACCTTTTAATCCTATTCATCCACATAATGATGTTTCCCTAATCCTAATCCTAAACCTAGCCCTTATCCCTCCTATGACACTTGTCACATGACTACAGCATTGATCCAAACCCTACCCTTTATTCAATCGTAGCCATCCATCGCTCAATTCATCTTAACCCTTGATTTCTCTCATAGAATTTTTATAAACGAGAGACCTTCCATCCAATTTTAATATTCAATCTTATGCTAATGTTATGCTACCGAAATTTCTATTGAATCATCTTAATCATACCCTTATGTTGCATAAATCATGAACATCCACATACAAGCTATCAACACATCAACATACTACACTTGAGCTTTTGAGGTTTCCATGTATTTGGTTTGAATAGACTATATTTAATGCATATTTGATTTATATCATTTGCATGCAATAGAGAGCCTTTGATGCGGCCTCCAATACGGCCTCCAAGAATCAACCATAAAATATTCTTATTAATATCTCTATCATGGTGATCCATTTGAATTTCTTCATCATACAACAATCTTCTCTTTAACTCTTCCTCTTGAGTTCCCAGTGCTTACTCTAGAGGATTTAGCCAACACAAAAAATATTATAATTACGTTGAATACATTTAAGAGGGAACGAGCCAAAATTTGAAATCTTTAGGGTAATATATGATGTGTAATATAGGGAAGTGCAACGACAAACTCAGTTCATGCTTGAATTTAATCTACGTCATTCTATGTGATATGGCCAGCAATTTCCCACCTTGCTACCTATTAATTTTCTCAATTTCATACTCATTAGCGGCAACTCTTTTTCTTTCAAATTTACAAACAATTTATCTTGTTCTTTTAAGTGCATTGTTAAGGATCTTTTACATCAAATTTATTGATATTAAATGAGAATAAAAAATACATGATTGTTTATGTTGCCTCTCAATTTATGTCAAGTGGGGTAAGATTTTTTAACCTACTTTGTAGGTATTAGATTATGACAAATATTTATAAAGGATGTAACTATATTTTATTTTGGCATCTTAGATTATTATAGGGAAACAAAATGTAATTTTACATATTCAAAGAGAAAATAAATTAATTGATGTATTTAAATTTTATTAATTAAAATTTAAAATATTGAGATATATGAATGAGAATTAATTATATTTTATTTAAAAATCAATGTTATGTTATTTTAATTATTAAGATATAAAATTATAAATTAAATTTAGAATTGAATATGTAATTAGAATATGGAAAATTAGAATAAAAAGGAAAATTGAAAGAGAGAGGAAGAGAGAAAGAGCAAAATAGAGAGGTAGAGAAGAGGGAAGAAGGGAGAGGGGGGATAAATATTGAAATGAGAAAGAGAAATACAACAAGATAGAGGAAAAGAAGAGGGGAGAAAGAGACAATGAGAGGGAGAAAGGGAGGGAGGGAGACATAGATAGAAAGATATATAGGAACAAAGAAGTGGAGAGAGAGAAGTGACAGAGAGAAAATAGAGAATGAGAAAAAGAGCAATTGAGTGATAGAGGAAACAAGAAGAATAGAGAGGGATATTGGTAGATATATAGAGAGATAAATAGGGAGGGTGTAATGTCCCTCTGGTTGTTGCACTTTGATTCAGTTTGTTTATGTTCGATTGATAGTAGTTATAGTTGTTTTTGATACTATGTTGGTTTTATACTATGTTGATGATACATTAGATACATTGTTGATCATCTGATTATGTTTGTGTGGTGATCTTATGATGAACATTATCTGTGTTATGGTTTTATGCTGTTTCAAATCATTAGTGTGTTTATGAAGATGAGTTTGATGTTGTTTATGATGTAGTATTGTATGTTAGTTTTGGTGAAGGAGATAGTGTAGCATTACTCACTCATGAGTACCCTGCTACTTTGCAAATCTCTTTCACGATGTGATTGTCGATTTATGCAAATATGTTTCACAATGTTGTTTGATGCAGTTTGAAGGTACATGGCATCGACTCCATCTGCCTTATCAGGTTTGAGCGTGCCATGACCCAATGGAAACATGTTTTAGAGATAATGTCAAGTACTTCTTTGGCCATCATTCCCTGATAGGACGATTATCTGTGTTGTCACCCGTCATTGTATTGTTGTTTGAGTCCGTTGTGTCGTTCATGTTTTCATCAGGATTGAAAATTTATTGATTTAATATTTAAATGGTTTATTAATAAATTATTTGATTTAGTATAATGTTATTCGAAATGTTAAATTAAAATATGTGTTTAATTAATTTAATAATCAAATAGGAATTATCGTTTGAAAATGTTTGATTTATTAAATTAAATTAAACATGATATTTATTTAAATGTGATTGTTAACTTTGAGCAATAGATATTTATTAATTTTAATGTGCAAACTTAAATAACTAAAAAGAAGATATTATTGAAGGGTTTGTTTTCAACAGATTATAGATAAATATCTAGAATCCTGACTCGAAGTTAGAAAATGTTATCTTGGGTAACTGTTTAATTAGAACTGTCTGATCAATCTTGATTGCATGCTGACATTAGTTAAGTTCTGTGTTTATGAGTTAATTAAAATGAATTAAAAGCTTTGGGTGTGCAAAAGTTGTACACGACAATTTATTTTGGATTGCTGGAAAAGAAGATTTTCACGATAGTTTTTGGGAAAAGCTTCTTCTTTGTGTTTTGGTTGAAAGTTTTGGAGACAGTGAATTCGAAGGATTTGTGCTTTTGGGAAAATAAAGTGTTGTGTATTTTCTGATTCTTGCTTCAATCTTCGTTGAATTTGAGAATATAATCTAGGTTTTCTTCTTTGTTTTATAATTTCTTGAATATTAGCTTTTGAATGTTGTTATTGTGTCTGTTCTTTTTGTGGTTGAATCTGTTTGTTGAATCTTCTATTTAAACATCAGAGATACAATTGTTGTTGATTAGTGTTGAAATAATTGAAGATTTTTTTTAAAGGAACGAAAGTTGTTAAAACCTAGCTGTAGTAAAATTGGTTTTACAATTGTTAATTGCTCTTCTTGAAAGATTGTATGTAATCTTAGTTTGGAGGGCTGTATTTTATGTCACCATTCTTTTCCATCTCGACGTTGACACAAAAGAATTGGTATTCGATTCTATTTCACATCCTTATGATCTTCGAATTTTGAAGAATGCAAATTAACCACCATTAACCATTCTTATTCGAAAGTGAATATTAGAGTTTGGAAATATCGCCTTCTATTTGCATTATTTTCAAATCCCATATGATATTTACAAGATTAAAGAGAAATGACTTCTCATCATTTTTGCAATTGTAACCCTCTCAAACTTGGAGGAACTTGGCTCGCGTGTCATCTCTGATGCCGTCTATGAACAGGGTGTATTCTAGAGCGCTTGATTAATTCAAATATGTTAAGAGCTTTCTGGAAGGAAATTGACTTCTGTTCCATCACCCCTATAGCCAATTTTCTCGCAGTTCCTCATTCCTTTTCCTTGCAAGTTCTTCTTGGTGTTTCCAACACTGATTTCCTTAGTTGTCTTTTGATTATCAGGTGTAAAATTACCTTGGATGCCTGATTCTCCTTTATTTATCATTTCCGTGTGGAGGTTCTTTATTCCTTGAATCGAACTATGTATAAAATGTCCTCTTGCACAGAATATTAGCTGTTAAGTGAACTCAATTTGCAAACATTAATAGTTGTATTCAGTCGCTTGATTTCGTTAATCAAAAGCATGTTGTTGCATGGCGTCCACCTCTTTTCTGTATTTTCTTTTGCTTATCATGCTCGCCGCCATCTATGCCTTATCTCTTGCACGCCAAAGCATGATTACCTATGTTAATTTATTTGGAATTAAGTTATTTCTTGTAGCCATACTATTATTGATCTCCAAGTTCTTAACCACCGCTTCTATTCTCTTAGACAGTTAAGTCAAGTTGATAGAAGCTCCAATCGATCTACATTGTGCCAATATTCTTGATCACCTAAAGTATAATCTTTATTTAATCTAAATTTATGTTCAACTCATGCACAAAATACTTGTTCATTGCATGCTTTAGGCAACTTAGTGTTGGCTGTTGGAACTTGTCTAGCTGTGAGCTTGCTGTCTGATTTAATCCAAAGCGTTCAGTCGGCCTGGGAAAAGTTGGAAAGGTTGTGGAATTGGATTTTACACCTGTCATTTTCCTTTGCTTGAAATATTATAGTGCAAGCCTATGTTTTCATATTGTTTCATTTAGTATCATCAATATTCACCGCTAGAACATTATAAGTGGTTTGTATATCTCAAACTGTCTCTCTGACAACTTATGCTAACCAATCTCTATGCTCGCATCCGATTAGTGTTCTCTTATGCCTCTAAACTCTATGAGACTGATGGTATCGTGGACTTTAAAAAGAACCTTTACCTTTCTTAATTCAAAGTTGATCATCTATGCTATTATTAGGCTCCTTCCATATTGGTGTTAGCAATATCGTTAGTTCTCTGTCATTGAATATAATTCAGATGCCTCTTTTGTTTCGTACGTCCGAGTGTTGCGTTCTCTTTGTGCTTGTTTGATATCGATATCCTTCAATGTTGCTACATTCAAGGTTAAAAATTTGATGCTAAGTGGCTTTGTAATCTTTCATTTTGTATTTAATACATATGTATATAGTTGGGAATGACTTTCTAATATAATTATGATATACTGTTTTGATTAATGACAGATTGGAATTATTTTAATATAAATATTTATTTATACTTGTTTATATATAAATCTTCATACTTATCTGATGTGATATTGGAAGAATTTATAAATTTAGAAGTTAGAATATTAGCTCTCGACTTAAATTGTAGAAAAAATTATTATTATGCGGTATATCATATTGGAGGTGTTATATTTAAAGACATAATTGATTGCTTGTAAAATTAATTAGAATACCTCTAGTCAATGAATGTTTGTTTCTTTGTAAATTATTTCATAATTGATTTTACTAGATAAGTTAATCTATGTCAATTTTCATCATAGATAAAATAAGTAACCTATATTGTTGTATGGACATTACCTTGCGATATCAACCATTAGTTGTGTGAATATAATTAAGTTACTTGATTTCCTTTGTAGCGAGTAAAATAGAAAAGTGGAAGTGACTTATTTATGAAGTTATCCATGATGGTTTTTAGTTGTGAGTTGTGCTCTATACAGTGTTACATGGTTGCTTGATTGTTTGCTCATGTGGATTCATTGGGTTGATTATTAGAATCAAGCTGTGAATTGCCTTTGCGGTTGTTAATGATTAAAGAGTGTACTTCTGTGTTATTCAGTTTTAAATCTTCCAGAGGCTAGGAAATGAAACTTATATTGTAAAGCTTATTATGCTTGTACTTTGTTGTTCAATTGCAATGATTTAATTTTGGATTTACCCATGCATAGTTTATTTATTACCTTGGTGGTATTTTGAATAATTAAATTATTTTTGTCATGATTGAGATATGCTCATTCTTGGTTTTTGTTTAATGTGCATGATGGCTATCTCTTGTAATTGATAACGAGTTATGTTATTAGGAAGAGTGGCTTGCGATAGGGAACATAACCCTAAGAGGTAACTAGGGTAACCTATCAAAAGTTTATAATTTAGTGAAAACCTTAATAAATGTACTTAGGGTTGGGTGGTGTTCATTAAATAAATCAGATAATTTGATTGCCTCACCTTATACCTTAGTGCTTGTGTAGATTAAGGGTAGGTTGAGATGGCCTAGAATGGCATGATTATCTACTTTGTCTTCTTGAAAGGTAGTTCAATTCCGCATGAGTTTTTTTAGGGGTCATAAATTGGTAGAGATTGCCAGGGTAACTCGGTATGAGGGACGATAATCTAGGAACATTTACTAGGGTAACCTATAATAAACTATGTGATGACACTCTTTTCCTAATTCATGTTATGTGGTCTCTAGTGTTGAGTTACCCTTATCTATGTTGTTTCCTCTGGGAGCTTTGTTTGTAATTATGCGGTTTACATATCGTTATGTCGTAATGTGTACGTCAAACCATGTGATGTTATGTTTTTTCTTCATGTTTTTTTATCTTTGTGGACCTGATATTATCTCCTAGCACAGTGGGTGGACCTTTGGGTACCACGTGGTTGAGAGGAATGTGATTTTTCCTCCATTGGGTCCCCATACAAGTGTTGCTATGCTTGGATAATATTGTACTTGTGAAAAGTTCCTAATTCTACACGATTCATGAAGATGTACGCTGAGCGTGCTCATGAATGAGGTTGAAATATGTGTTATGACCTTCATCTATATTATATACGCTTTTATTGTGTATGAGTGAACTTATTGTAATATTATTATGTTTTTACGAGATTTTTCATAATCTCACTTGATGTAACTTGAATATGTAACTTGGCTACATTATAATTATGTGATTGGAACATTCATTATAGATATGATTTGTCCTTATGATTTATGTCTTTTGGTTCGTAATGTGATGTTTTTATTTGTGAATGTTTTTGTAGTGATGTCACAGAACCCTAAGAATGTATGTGTAGATATTTCTTTGTTCTCATGTTGTAATTGAATGTCTAAAAAAATAATTTGTTCGGTTATTTTGTTACTTTATGTGTTGTTCTTTGGGTTCCTTGGCGGGGTGTTACAGAGGGATATAGATGAGAGATAAAGAGGCAAAGAGAGAAAAGAGAGCAAGAAAGAGGAAGAGAGAGACAAAGGAGAGAGAAAGGAGAAAAATGTGAAAGAGGAATATCAAGAAAGAGAGAAACAAAGAGACAAAGATAGACAAAAACAAAGAGAAAGAGAGGGAGACAAAGAGATACAAAGAAAGAGGTAGGGAGAGAGATAAAGAGGAGAGAGAGTGAGATATAGAGAGGTAGAAAGATAGTGATTTGTTGTATGTCAACATATCACTTTGGGTTATACCAAAAATAATATTATTATATTCTTAAGAGGATTCATTTGCTTGTACATGCAAATTATTATTCAAAAATTGTCAATGAAGTAATATATGAATAATTAAGACTAATGCTTCATAAAATAAGTTGCATAATATTGTCTTGTTTGTTGTAAGTTTCAACCTTACAATAGGATAGCTATATCATGAGCTCTATGTTTAATCTATTTCTTCCAGTAAAATACTCATTATTTATATATGTGGAAGTTATTTTTTGTATTATCTACTTGCAATTTATTATTTACAAAGATGCTACTTTACCTACAAAATTTTCATACTACATTATGATGTATGGAAATTTGGGCTACAAGGTGAGGCATTTGTATAATATTTGTGAACTCACTCAATTATTTTGTTTATAAACATTTATGTAAGAGGATGAGAACAAAAATTATTTGAGAAAAGGTAATCAATAGACACAAAAAAATCTTAATTACAAATTTTTCTTGCTCTAATTTCTTAGCCAATATGTTATTCTTTAGATGAACTATCTTTGTAACTACCAAAATTTTGGAAATTATTAATATTACAAAAAAGAAATTTTATTTCTATTTTTAGACCAAAATTTGTATTCCTATTTGCAATAATCAAGAAATATAATGTTGAACAATCAGATGATACACATTTTTAAAATTAATATGTAATCTTGAAAAATAGTCTATAATATATTATATTGAGCTATAAGGTGGGGTGTGAAATTTATAAGTGCATGAATAAAGAAACTATTTAATAGGATATTGAAGTGGCTTACAATTTAGAGAAGTTGTTAAGGTATATCAATACATTACAAATAATCAATATTATAACAAAAAAACATGATACAAAATATTTGATGAAATAATTTAGTGTTTTTGGTCAAAATGAAGATTGATGTGCAACTTTAACATAGCTCAATAGGTCTCATCCACTATGGGATTGTGTTGGTGTAATTAAAAGTGTTGTACCTTGTTCTAGGTCATGATTACACCTTAGTTAAGTTTACTTAGGGACCACATAGGAGGTATTTGGAGAATTTCCACTTTTGGTGGACTTATCATGTTATTACTTTATCACATCCACCTTTCATGGACACATCATGTGATTACCTCTCCACCTTTTGTGGGTGATCCACCATTTGTGGTGATTATCACATTATCACTTTTCCACTTTAGGTGGAGTGATAACTTTTCACAATTGTCTCATGTTATAAGATTATGACACTTGTCATAATCTTATGCCCTTCTATGTTCTCACCTTGGCTATATAACCAAGGGGTCTCCTATGTAATTTTTCTAATTCTATTTGCATCATTGGTAGAATATCATCTATTCTTGTCATATTGTTTCTATCTCTCTTATGCTTGTGCTTTCTATTAAGCCTCTAGATCTTGGGTGGCTACCTTCATAGCCAATTTTTACAGATTGATTCCCTTAGGGCAAGATATATGTATTGACCATGTTGCCAAAATTCAAAATAATTGTTTGTTCACCATGAAAACATTAAAGAAATCCATGAGTGGATTCAAGAACATTATATAAAGGGGTCTTCTGTAATATCCACATCAAGTTATGCATCTAAATTACACCTTTTCTCTTATATAGTCATGTAAAAGTTATTAACAGCTCAAGGAACCCATTCCCACATGCTCAAAATTAGATTTTTTTATAACTGAGATGGGAAAATTTTATCAAAACTTGTTGGCACATATGCCATGCTTTCTAATATGGAAAATGCCCAACTGGCTTATGATAAAAATGCCAAGATAAAAAATTACATATTTATGGAATGCAATGATAAGATGTTATGCTACTAATTTCTCATGAAGAAGACATGATTACCAAATGAAAAGAAGAGGTCAATAGGTAGACACTTATACATTTAATTATGTTAAAAAAAAAGCTTATAGTTTTCTTGAGGTTCTCAAAGAGGGTAAAAAGATTCATGGTGAGATAGTTAGAGTAGGATGTGATTATGATCTTTATGTAGGGAATGGGATTGTGGGATTATATTGTAGGTGTGGAGATATGGGAATTTCTCGGTAAGTGTTTGATAGAATGCAGAAGAGATAGATAGTGTTGTGGAATACCATGATTAGTGGATTAAAAGGAAGTGATTGCATTCTTCTATACAATGCAAGAGGAATCTATTATTAAGATGAATAATTTTAGTTTTAATTTTGTGTTCAAGGTATTCCCTAAGCTATTGATCTTGAACAAGGGATGATAATTAATGATTGTGAGGTTAGAGTAGGATAGAATTGGATATTTATATTGGGAATTTGCTTGTGGCTATGTATGCTAAGTGTGGGAATATGGATATTGTGAGGAAGATATTTGATGGTATTCCTCATTTGGATGTAGTTTCATGAAAGACAATTATTGACCATGCACATGTGAATAATGAAGAGTGTACCAAGGATTTATTTCTCTTTAATAGATTGCAAATGGAGGTTTTGAAGCCTACTAGAGCAGCAATATTAAGAATGATTTAAGACTTTTATATTTCACAATCATCTAACAAGAAAAATCAGCCCACGGTTATGAAATTCGAAGAGGATTTGATTATGATGTTGTTGTTGGGACTAGAGTCATATATTTGTATACCAAATGTGGAAGTTTAGAGATTAGATCCCAAGTGTTTGATAATATGTCTAAAATAAATGTAGTATCATGCAGTGTAATAATTGATGATTATGGAATTTACTATGTTACTAGTTCTCATTAAAAACCCTTTGATTTGGATATGATCTGCTCTTGATTTTGATCTAGATGTAGTGTAGTTTAGTAGGTGATATTGCAAAGGGCCAACATTTTCCCTATGGGTTCATCTAGGACAAGCCCAAGAAAACCCATGTCAAACCTCCTCAATTTTTTTGAGAACACACATTTATCCTAATTTTAATTTGATATTTTTAAAATGCTTTATTGGATTTTCCTATATCAAACCTTGATGAATATAAAATGTATGAGAGATAAAAGATTAGTTAGAGAAAACTACTATAGGGTGGGTGAGCAAGACATAAGCAATAATATAACACAACCACCTAAAGAGTAAGGCAAAGAGTAGAAACTAGATGATTAAGAATTATATATATCATGAGCCTCATTGTTGCTTGAGTTTACTATTAAGGAATTCAACTAAAATACAATATGGTGAGGTAATTGGGGATATAGATAATGATATAGGTAATTTTAATAAAAAATAGTAATGATATGCTATATGTATATCAATGTTATGCTTCATATATGAATAGATGATGATAAGATTTTTCTCAAATGGAAAATGATATAAATGACTAATAACTATTTTTTAAATTAATAATATTAAAAAATTTCTACAAAACTCTTATCACTTAAATTATAATTTCATAAATTTTTTTTTTATAAATAGAGAGTAAAAACTTTATTGAATCAGAACAACATTACAAAGTCTAAAGAAAGAAGCCACAAGGGGCCTAACAAAACAAGATTTAATTCACACCCAAGAAGCACCTCATATCCTTAGCAACCCACTCCTCAAGAACAAGGGCCATGTCCTTAGGAAGATTGCTCCAATCATCCACATACCAAGAATCAATCCTCTCCAATGCCCATCTAGCCAGCCCATCAGCCACCCTATTCCACTCCCGTGGAATATGGTAGAAAACAATGGACTCCAATGAAGAGCACATAGAAACAATCTGCTTGACAACCACAACTAGCTACCAATTCACATCCTCCAAATTTTTCTTATTCAACATATCAATAACCACCTGAGAATTAGATTCACAAACAATCCACCACCATCCAAGGCCAACCACCCGCTCCATTGCCAAGAGAATAGCACTCGCCTCCATAAGATTATTAGTTTGCAAACCATGATACATAGAAAAGAAAAAAACCACCATTCCAAGGCTATCCCTACCAATACCACCAACCCCAACATGCCCAGGATTACCCCTAGATGACCCATCCGTATTGATTTTTAGCTCCCCCAAAGTAGGCAGACAGCAAAAGCCCTCACGAGCAACTCTCTCACGCCCACTCTTATGATGCACTTTGCTCAAAATACTCCTATCCCCTATGACAAGACCCAAGGAATTAACAAAAACCAAGTCCCTAGGATCAATCGACATAGACAAGTCACACTTTGCAGTCAAAGTCTCTTGCAGAGCCCCAAGAATTTTCCTCCAAAGTTGCCCCATGAGCAATTTTTTATCTTGGAAAATTCTTCTGTTATGCTCCAACCAAATTTTCCAAACAATCAAACTATGACCAATGCTCCAAGCAATTTTAAGAAAGGAGGTTGTGGTAGGAGAAGATCCCTATCTCTTCCAAAAATCCTCCAAAAGAAGAGACATGGCAACACGGTAAGCTCCAAAGATTCCACCAGTGATGCCAGATAGCCTTAACAAAAGAACACTAAAAAAAGAGATGCGATAAGCATTCTTCATGCTGACTAGACAAAATGCACATGGAGGGGCCCTAGAACCCTCATTTCCAAAGATTGTCCCAAGTAAGACACTTACCTTGGATCACTAGCCAAGAGAAAAAATTACACTTAGGCCAAGCAAATTTATTCCAAACTTGCTTCCACCAAGAAACCGGGGAGCTCCCAAAAACCTATGTATCCAAAACTTGATAACCAGAGGCAACCAAAAATTTTCCTTTCAAATCAGGACCCCAAGCAAGCACATCACTCCCATGGAGAGAATTTTAGGCCTAACCTGATATAATCTTAGCAAGCTCTTGACAATCCTCCACTGCACCACCAGGAGGCCAATCCAAGGGTTCCTTCCACCTGGACACAAAAATATAACCCAATGATTGTTGAGATTTGAAGTCTGCCACTTGACACCAACCCACCTCCTTAAAAATCTGGCACAAGCCGTGGACGTGGGGATGAGAGGAAACAATGGGTGGATGTCCATCCCAAGAATCATGCCAGAAGAGAGCATCCCGACCCCCATTAAAAATCCAAAAAAGTCCCTACTTAACAAGCTTGGCACCCCGTTTAAGGGTAATCTAGATCATAGAACCTTTCCCCTCCATACTGAATCTTACAACCTCCTTACTTTCCACTGTCCCCAAATATTTAAAGGTCAAAATTTTAGCCCACCACATGTGTTGTTGTGAGCACTGACGCTAATACAACTTAGCAGCCAAGGCCTACCCATTCAAATCTATCCATTGTAGACCAAGACCCCCATCCTGCTTTGGCCTACAAACAATATCCCACTTCACCAAACTCCATTTTCTATTAAGAAGATTGCCATCCCACAAAAACTAATGAGACAATTTCTCAAAATCTTTAATAAAACTAGAAGGAGCAGAAAGAAGAAAGCATCTATAAAGAGGGAGAGCTTGGATCACCGACTTCAGAAGAGTCACTCTACTTGCTGAAGAAATCCACCTGCAAGTCCAATGACTGACCAATCTTCGAAACTTTTCAAGAGTCTCTTGCCAAAACCTTTTGGGGAGAGAATGAATGGCAAGAGGGATTCCAAGATAGGAAAAAGGAAGCGAACCAATATGGAAATGAAGAATACCAGAAATCCTCCTTTGGATAACCTTAGGAGTATGGAAGAAATAGATTAAGGACTTCCCCTCATTAATGCGCTACCCAGAAGCTACCAAGTAACTGTCCAACATGTTGCGCCAGTTGAGAGCCTCCTCAACCTTTGCCCTACCCATCAAGGAAGTATCATCTACGAACTGAAGATGAGACTGAGGGGGAATATCATTTCCCCAACTCCAACCCTGAAGCAAGCCACTAGCAACCTGAGCATGAATGAGCCTACCCAGGCCTTCTGCAAGAAGGATGAATAAGGAGACAGGGGATCTCCTTGCTTGTGTTAGTGTAATTAATTAATTATTACACTAGCATAAGTTAACTTAGGTCTTGCATTTAATTAATTAAGTCCTAGGTTGCATTATTAGATAAATCATTTAATAAATGGGATAATATTCCCTTCCTTATTTGTAGGAGATAAGATTCCTTCTAGAAGATGAGTTGTCCTTCTAGAACTTATCTCAACATTTAATGATCATCTAGATAGGATTCACATGTTGTTAGATCAAGACACATGGCAACATCTCATGCATATTAGGTTTTACCTCTTGCCTATTTAATCAGGTATCTTGTTCATTTGTAACATATCAATCAGATATCCAATATCAATTTTATCATATCAATAGAATCTTTAATCAGCATTCCATTGTTGCAACACTTTCTTCCTGGTTGATCATCTTTCCTGGCTCAAAGGTCCTCCATCGAAGTCTGCAACTTCAAGGACTATGCATCCATAATCTCAACATGGTATCAAAGATTGTCCAGTGAAACAACAACCCTCGATCAAGAAAGTTGGTGTGCGAGATTCTTGTAGGCTGAAGGTTTCCATTGAAGGCTACTTGATTCCACCCAGTGACCAAGCTGATTTCTGAAGCAGATAGAGTTAGATCCAAGCTCGCCATTGTCTTCAGAAGGCCTCGAAACCCTAGGATCACCCGCCCATTCATCAAAATTGGATATATCAACCTAGGAGCTTCAGAGGTATTTTTAGGGTTTGCAAAATCAATCGTACTATTCATACAATTTGCAATGAAAAATCATCTCGGTCAGTTGTCCTCTGAGGAAATTTTTTTTTATATCCAGGCCATTTTCTATTTTAAAAAAAATCAGGGCTTTGTTATTTGTTTGGCAAAAAAAAATCAATTTGTGGGCTTTTTTTTCTATAGTTCGCAGAAAAATCAAATTTTGTGGCTTCGACCTGCAATTATTAATCTCCGTCAACATATTAATCCAAGGGTTTGATTTTGTTATATAACTCCATGGTCATACTTTATTTTTCGTGGATACATATTTCGGCATTGGGTTTTGATTTTTTATTGCATAGTACAATATAAAAAAATCAACACAATTTATACATTGTCGGCATCTTGCACATTGGTCGTCTTATATAAATTGGTTTTGATTTATTAAATTGCTTTTCAAAATATTTAAAAATCTTAAAATAAAATAAATATTTGTTTGGTTGGCCCATTTCATTTTGGTTTGTAGACTTTTTATGTCAGCTGTATTTATTTCTGGCAGGGAGGGTACATCCACTGGCGGGTCATGTCACTCGGTCAAATCATCGACCGTTCTCCCTGTTGATGACCGTCGATCATCCTACCATCGTCGGCTCCCTTCCTATCACTAGAAATCGCTCCCACTGACAGTGCTCCTAGCTCCAGCTCCTCCATCCTGCTGGTTGTTCCAGCCGGTGCCTACCAGAATCTTCACCGTCCGACCTCCCACACACTGCCGAGCATTATCCACAACCGGTGGGTCCTTGTACCAGTGGTGTCGCCCCGGCTGCCGCCCAACAGCCACCCCACCGCTGCTTCGCTCGGCGGAACCCATTTTTTTTGCCACTCTATACACTGCGGTCATATTGCAGACCAAGTGCTAGCGCCCAAGGGGCCAGTTTTTTTACCCTATTTAGCCTGCAGGTGCCTAATTAGGGCATTTTTTTCATTTTATCAAAAATTTCACCCAGGATATCAAAATTTGGAAAATGATATACTGTCGGAAAGGGAATTTTGCGTACTTTCCAATGGTGACATTAGTTCTACAAAAATTTTCTTGCAGAAAATTCTTCATCCAACTAAAGAAAAAACCCTAATTTGGACTCAGAGTTGCATATCTTATCAACTGTTTGTTGGATTTCAGTGATTATAGCACTATCAGGAAGGTGATTCAGAGATTTTTTTCATCATTCCAGCCCCTTGATCAATTTCAGCTTCAGGTACTCTTGCATTGATTTTTTTTAGTTTGGTGCATTTGTTCAATAACCTGGACATCTTGAAGCTTGGGAAAATATTTTTTGATCTGAGTTGCATCACTTCAGTTATCCATCATATTTGGAAGTCTTATATTTTTTGTTGAAGGTCAGTGTTTTTGTTTTTTTGGAGAAATTTTCATTATGGGGCTTGCATATTACTCTCCTTCTTTGGTTATGTTGCACAAGGGTAACTATCCGCAATGGTGAGATGGGATCTACCACCATCTGTATTCACTTGATCTATTGCCTCATCTATATGGTATAGTTCCCTGTCCAAGTGAAGGTGTTCAAAAATTTGCATGGAGTTGCAGTAGGTACACTATCTTGGAGATCATTGCTATGCAAGTTGATTCTGATGTTTTGAATGCTATTGATCATTGTGATTGTCCTCACATCCTTTGGACTAAGCTTTGGGAGATCTATGGAGATTTAGATTCTCCACCATTCCCTGATGATCATGATTCAAAAATTTATTCTTCTGATCAAGTACCCGATGATGCTATTGTTGTGCAGGAAGTTGATTTCCTTGCTCTTTCCAAAGAGGTTGACAAGGTTCCTTTTGGTGCTTCGTCTTCATTAGAGACAGTTGGTATCCCTTCACATTCAGTGATTCCTTGTCCAAAATCATTGATTGAGGCTTCCACTATCATCCATCAGGACACATTCTTTTTTTTAGACTTGACATCACAAGATGGCTTCATTTCAGTTATCACTAACTTGGCTACTTCTACACATTTGGAGGACATTATTGAGGGGGTATCTCTCCTCTATTCAGAGATTTCATATTCGAGACTTCTTCCCTATCATTCCATTCAGGACTTGAAGTTTCTTCATCATCTACCATCGGATTTGCTTCAGTCTTCATTCAGTGGTTTTGAGGACACTTCATTCAGGGGGCTATCAAGTCTCAACATATTCATGCCATCTCTGTCTTTGGATATTGTTCAGCATTCATTTCTGCATTGACCTGGTTTGTCACTCTCTTCATTGATTGTGGCATCTTCTTCATCAGGCAAGGAGACATTTGAGAAAAGTTCAGAGACATCATCGACATCCATCTTCATCCTTCCCTCCTTCAATTCCTATCCAGAATGGGAAGCATCTCTACACTTGCAGTTGGTTTTGTTTCTTCCGAAAGGGAGACAAGTTGTTTGTCGACATTGGATCCTATTATGTCTTCAAACACTTCCCATCTTTGCAGGTGATCACATCTTCTGCGGGGGCTATTTAGTCTCTCTATTGTATCCATGTGACGGATGGTGTACTTGGGGGGTATTTGGGAGTCCTCCACCCTTCCCATCCTATCTCACATTTCTACATTTTCATCTCCCTTTTGGAGAGAGGTTTTCTTCCCATTGGGTTTTCCCCTTTTCTCCATTTGTGGGAGATTTTTCTGCATCTTCATGTACATGGGTACCTAACATGGCCTCGTAGTCAGGACCCATCATCGATCATCATCTTGCATAATCATTGCATCTTCCTCCCTAAGTTGCACTTATGGGGGGTGTTAGTGCAATTAATTAATTATTACACTAGCATAAGTTAACTTAGGTCTTGCATTTAATTAATTAAGTCCTAGGTTGCATTATTAGATAAATCATTTAATAAATGGGATAATATTCCCTTCCTTATTTGTAGGAGATAAGATTCCTTTTAGATGATGAGTTGTCCTTCTAGAACTTGTCTCAACATTTAATGATCATCTAGATAGGATTCACATGTTGTCACATGTTGTTAGATCAAGACACATGACAATATCTCATGCATATTAGGTTTTACCTCTTTCCTATTTAATTAGACATCTTGTTCATTTGTAACATATCAATTAGATATCCAATATCAATTTTATCATATCAATAGAATCTTTAATCAACATTCCATTGTTGCAACACTTTCTTCATGGTTGATCATCTTTCCTGGCTCAAAGGTCCTCCATCGAAGTCTGTAGCTTCAAGGATTGTGCATCCATAATCTCAACAACTTGAGGCCTCTAGAAGCACCAAACAAACAAGTGGGCTCACCATTGATAAGCATCAAAAAGGAAGAAGTGACACAACTCCTGAACCATTCAATCCAACCCTCAACAAAGCCAAAAGCTCCAAGAATTTTAAACAGAAAGTTCCATTTAACATGATCATACGCTTTAGCCATGTCCAACTTGATAAAAATAGATTTTTCTTTTGAGGATTCCATAGAATGGATGGTCTCAGCAACAATAACAACCCCATCCATGATCTGTCTGCCAACAACAAAACCCCCCTACTCCTCAGAGATTAACCCACCAATCCAAGGTTTCAACCTTTCTGCAATCAACTTAGTAATAATTTTATACACAACATTACATAGCACAATAGGCCTAAAAAGATCCAAACAATTAGCTCCCTCCTTCTTTGGAATAAGAGCTAAAAAAGTAGCATTCAGAGAATTCAACATTTGTTTATGCATAGAGGATTCCTGAACAACCTCTAAGAGGTCCAATTTAACCACTTCCCACAACTCCTAAAAAAATTCAATTGGGAATCCATCAGGCCCAAGGGATTTACCTTTCTTCATCTGGAACACAACATTCTCAAGCTTCGACAAGGTGATAGGAGAAAGCAACAATTCATTCATTTCATTAGTCACCACCTACGGGATACACTCAAGAATCCGCACTTCATCCTCCTTCGCAAGAGGCGAATCCTTAGAGAATAAGGTAGAGAAATACCAAATGCATTCAATAGAAATAGAAGTGGAAGAGGACAAAGTTTCCCCATCAGAAAACAAGAGAGAAGAAATAGCATTACCTTGCCTCTGATCTTTAACTGAGTTATGGAAAAAAGAAGTGTTCCTATCACCAGCCTGAAGCCATTCAATACATGACTTCAGTTTCCAAAAAAATTCTTCTCTTAATTCCCATTCCTCAACCTCTTTTGTTGCAGCAACCTCTAACAAACTCAACTCTTCTAAGAGGCCTTGATCATGAATCTATCTAGTAATTAGGTCCAGATTATCCTGAGATTTCTATTTTTCCTGAATAAAATTACCAAAATTTTTCCTATTCCATATTTTCAACCTATATTTAACATACTAGAGCCTCTTTGAGAAAGAGTACATAGCAGTGCCATAAGCTGGCTTTCCAAGATCCCACTAGCCAGGGAGAAAATCATGAAGAGATTCATCTCTGAGCCACATGAGTTGGAACTTAAAGGTCTTTCTAGCACATCATTGAGGCACTTTAGCCACTAGTTTAATTGGCCAATGGTCAGAACCTCGACCATCCAAAATTTCAGAACTAGTCATCCACCTGTCCCCCAACCAAAAACTAGACACCAAAAATCTATTAAGTCTTTCTGAAATAGAAGCATCACCTATTCTCCTATTATTCCAAGTAAATAGACCATTGCTCGGCTTGATATCCACAAGATTCAGAGTAGAGATATTGTCTTGAAGCAACAACGCAGAAGCCTCCATCCTTGCGATACCACCCCGCTTCTCCACAAGCTCTGTGATAGCATTAAAATGACCTCCAATAATCCAAGGATGGCAAGGAAATAAGCTACGAACTAAACGGATGTTGGAACACAAGAGGTACTTTCCCTGCAACTCCATAGGTGCATACACATTGGAGAAGAGAGCAATTTCTCCTAACATAAAACAAGAAGCCACCATGGAAAGGGAGGACTTAAAAGACACCCACCATTGGGGGTAGATCTTCCACGGGTTTCGTAAGCATGCCACCCCTCCAGAAGACCCCTAAGCACCAGTGCATTGGAATTCACCATTCCTCCATAACTTAGGAACTAAATCCATAATACCCTCCACAAAGAGCTTAGTCTCCTGCAGAAAAAGAACATCAGGCGAATGACGCCTAATCAAATTGTGAATAGCTTTTTGTCTAGGGCCATTGTTCAAGCCCCGTACATTCCAAGAGAGAACTATCATTTCAAGGGGCATGAAAAATGTGAATCTAGAGTCTTGACTAACCTTGACTCCACCAAAGTCTCCCCTATCATCTTAATCTTTTCCACATCCTTCTTCCTTCCCAGCTTAGAAATTTTCTTCGACCCCCCTTCTTGAGATCTTTTTGCAAAATACCCAATTGAGAGGATGACTTATTATTCTTCTTACCCACCTCTGAGCCCACTTTCTACAAGAGGTGAGCCTTATCCACACTATCTTTCACTACCTCAACACTACCACCCAACTCATCCTGAACTCGCATCTACCGATCTGTCACTAGGTCCAAAGTCCCATCAACATGTAGAGACATAATCACCTCTAAATTGAGTTTTTCCTACTCAAGATCATTTTGAACCTCCTCTAAGCATGGGAATCCCATGCACCCCTCTTGTTGGGGAGCATGCATTGCCTCAACCAAAGGGCGATGCTGATCAATATCCAAAGTTCCATGATCTAGATCCAAAAATCTCGAGTTCACCTCCTGCTGACTAAGATCTTCCAACACCTCAAACCTATTGAAGGTGTCCTCCTCCTACCTATCCTTCAAAGTCATTTTATGTCCTTTATTTATGTTTCAACCTCTAACAGGAGTAAAACCATCTTCCCTACCACCAAAACCCTGAATGGGATCCTTGCCCTTATCCACTCTAGGCGGATTATTTGAAGGTTGAGGAGAATGAGCCTCCAAAGGCTTGGCCTTTGGACATCTGCGTTGGAGGTGACCATACTCATGACATAAATGACAACAGAAAGGTATCATTTCATAATCTAGCTGCTACACCTATGAATATTCTCCTGCACTCACTTCTAAAGAGTCTAGCAATGGCTTAGTTAAGTCAATTTCCACACAAAACTAGGCAAAAATCATTACCTTCTTGAATTGCGTTTGTTGTGACGAACCCACAGGTTTCCCCAACTTCAAGGAAAATAAGTACAACACATCCTTGTGCCAGCATTCCATAGGGAGTCTTGGAAGACAAACCCAAACTGGAACCCGATTTGGAAGCTCCTCAGCCAGGTTGAAGCCAACATGCCATGGCTTAATAAACAAGCCCACCTGGTTGTAAAAGTATGAGCCCCCTTCAAAAACCCTATTCCGGTCAGCCATGCAATCAAATGTAACCATGAAATAGTTATTTTCCAAAAGGCGGATCTCCATCTCCCCCTCTGGCATCCATGTCCTTTGAGCCCACGTATCCAAGAATTGCAATGAAATTTTCAAACCCAAGAATTTGCAATAAAGAGAATTCCTTGAATAATAATCAATATCTTCTGCTAGCATCTCCATCGGAATGACTACATTCAGCCTCTCTTTACACCTTTTGAGGGACCCATTAATCTTCAGAATTCTCTGCCCTCCTGTCGAGCCTGTCTCGACTTTATTAGGTTCCACCAAAAAAAGATTATTATCAAAAATATTCGAGCCCTGTAGAGAGGGTTTCAAACCAAACACCGAATGAAAGTCCATTTTGGGGAAAATCCCAGAAGATTCCCCGTGCAACATATAGGAAAAAATTCCCTACTCTGACATGCAAAACCACTAGAGCCCTAGGAACAAAAAGAACACCTAAGGGAAAAGGCACCACGCAACCCCACACCTCCTCAGATGAGGGCACACAAAATACCTCCTACTGTAGCACCAAATACCACCAACCCAACACACAACCCACTCTCTTCACCCCACACCTAGCCCCACCCACTACCTATCGCAGCCCACTCTCCAGCTCAACCACACCCCACTAGAGCACCTAACACCCACACACACCACAACAACAGACCCAAACACCTGGCCGTAGCCACCAAGCACTAGGGAAAAATCAAGGAAGGCCACAAGCAACATAAGAGACCTATCCACTGGACACCTTCCAATGCCACTCACCAAACACTATAGAAATCAAACCCCCTGCACGCAGACAAATGCCCTCCCCACACGTCGCACAACCAAGAAGAAAATAGGAATGAGATAGGGTGAAAATGCCCTAGCTCGGCACGCAGAGACCAAAGACGCCATCTCATACCTTTTCTTTTCTTCTACCATTTCATAATTATCAAACATTGCAAGCATTTCGATATTAACCCTTGAGGATATCAACACATCAATAATATTTAAAAGGATTTCAAAAATATTATTGAATGTAAACAATACTTATGAAAGAAAGAATAAGAGAGATAGAAGAGAAAAATACAAGAAAGAGAATTACACATATATACCCTATGAAAAACCTTCTAGAAAAAACCTAGCTTCTAAAGCACTAAACCAATATATTATTTTGATGATAATAGTAAGTAATCAAATGAGGAAATCTTGTCTCATTAGAAAGATGAGTCAAGAATTGAGAAAATCGATGCAAATGAATTATGGGCATTCTTGGGGATTTACTACCACAAAAAAACAAACCAAATGTTGAAGCATTGAGATCACTAATTGAAGACTTTTGGAAGAATAAAACAAGGGTATCTCTGAATCAAAGGGATGTGGTAAGAAGGATAATCGGTAGTCAAAATCGTGAGCCACATCCAAAGCATTTTTTTGATATGACTCAAACACAGTTTTTTGGTAAATTTCTAGAGATGTATCCTCAAGTTAAAATTTATCAAAGATACTTTGAAACTATAAAACCTTTTTATGTCAAAATAATCACACACGCACTACTTCTTGTTGTAGATTACATATTAAATTTTCTAACCATTTTGATGCTTATCGGTCTATATGTTTAGATTTGAATACTAAAAATGTTTTGTAGGATTGTGACATACACGCCCCACCAACATCTTCAAGACAATTCATATCAAAAATGTTATGTGAAAGAGAGGAAGGAAAAATATGCTACAAGAAATTATGTTTGGATGGCACATGTCAACATTTTGGTGGCATGTAACGTATGCCAATATGTGAACATATGAAAATTACACATGTGGTTGGAAACTATTGATGGGTGTTTTTTCACTTCTCAACACAGACAACACACAAGTGTGATTCCTCTCTTGAAAGGAAAATTCTACAACTAAGTTTTTAGAAATCACCCCAAGGTCTCTTGGGTATTAGGTCATGACAATGCAAGAACAACTTAGTTGATTGTTGTGATTAGCTGGTAATCAAAAGGGGAATTTATGGTTCACTAAGCATGGGAAATTGGGTTTGTAAATGGAGTTTTATAGATTTTGGAAATGAATGAATAGTTGCTACAAGTTCAAAACAACAAGCTAAAGCTCCTTCTTGCTCATAAGATTTGGCTTTACAATGATGCTAGAACTTTGATTTAACTTCAGATTATAAAGAAATATGAAAAGGGAAAAGGGGTTAGAAGTCTCCTAAACCTACAACTAATGATGAACAGTAACAATGGAGGATGCTATAGTGGACAAACTTCCTAAAACTGGGTTCCACTTAACAAGGGACAACCCACAGTCTCATGAAACTAGTGCAATCTTCAAGGGGTCTTTGCAGATTTTTAGATTGTTCATTCACCTTTAAAGCATGAATGTCAGTTGAACTTAAGTGAAATAATATAAATGGGATCAAACTAACTTTACACACCCATTTATCATCAATAAATTTCCAAAAGTATGGGCTAGAAGTTCATCAAATACAACAACATACATCCACCATTAAAGCACAACATAAACTATTGACTGAAAATAACTTAAAACTTGGAACAACAAAGCTAAAATTTTCTACTTGGAGATAGAATCATGCACACATGAGAGAAATACACAAGAAACCATCAAAACAATGCTTTTCTCATATATTTTGTGGTGTAGGAGCACCTAGGAAACACTAATCAGTTAGGAAGTCTAGAATGAAGTTTTATTTTTTTGAATGTTATCATGAAGGTCATGTTGACCATTTAGATAGTGTTAGAGGTTTGAAAGTTGGTTGTGGTTAGTAGTGGTCAGTAGGTTAAGAAGTGGAGAGGGAGAATGAGTTTAAAAGAAAACACATTTTTACTTAGTTTTCAAAAATTTGGCAAAAGTTGAAAAACACAGTGTGTTTTACAACTTTGCCATTTTAATAACTTACATGTCCGACCAAGGGAGCTTAACTGCTTTTGAAACCTATATAAGGTGTGCCTCGACCTGAGAGCAAGGTTGGAAGCATTAGCATTGTGGTGTAAATTTGTGAAATTGAAGAAAAACAGTGATTTTGAGGGTTATTTTCTGATTTTTGCTTCAAGTAGAGCTTTAATGGATTGAATTAATTATTGTTTTGTACGTAGGATGTAGTGTTGATAGAATACAAGTTCTTTGTGGCATCTATTAGCCCTTTTGATTCATTTTCAACCATTGTTTGTAAATAGTTTGTTTTCATTCTGTGGCTGGTCTGAACTAGGCAGTCTTGAGAAAATGGAGTGCTAGACCACTTTCCCACCGTAGAAATTATACGACCCTTTGGGAATAGTGACTAGACTCCATGTGTGTACATATGGTAGGTTTTAGGGTTTGTGTGAGTGCAGGAACTATTGGCAAAAACTTGCCCTAGGCGAGCTAGGAAGAGTCCGGCTAGGGAAGACCAGGAGTGCAGAGCACATATCTTGCAAGAGTGATTGAATTTTGTTGTCTTTCCTTTTTGAGAAGGTATATGGAAGTCTTACCAAAGTATGGTAATCGGGAGGAAGCTCCATTAACACATTAGGTCGGTGAAAGATTTAGCTTTGAGTGGAAAAGCACTTGAAGGCATACCATTGTTTAGTGGAAAAATGGAAGCTGATCTAGTCATGGATTGGATAGAGGGAATGGAAAACCATTTTGAATGTGATGGATTCACTGAAGCACAGAAGGTAAAGGTGTCCAAATCAAGATTAAGAGGTTTTACCTTGACATGGTGGAAGTTCATTTAGACAGAGAGGGAGAAGGAAGGCAAGCAACCTATCTCTACTTGGAAGGGAATGGTTGCCAAGGTGAGAGAAGTATACATGCCAGATGATTATGAGATTCAGTTGCACAAGAAAAGGCAGAGCTTGAGGCAAAGGGACCAAGATGTGAACACTTATACTGAGGAGTTTCAAAAACTTTGTATGAGGTCTAATGTGATAGAGAATGAAATTCTTAAGGTTGTTAGATACCTTAACGGATTGAAGTGGAACATCCAAGAGGAGATGACTCTTCTAAGTCCTAAAATAGTACACCAATGTTACCAGTTAGCTATTAATATTGAGGAAAGAAGCAAGAGGAAACAAGAACAGGCTTCTAAGGGCAGAGGAAAAGGGAGAGATCAAAGAGGACATAGAGGTGGATACCAAGGTAGAGGGATTGAACAAAGAAACCAAGGAGAGTCTAAACTCACTAAGCATGGAAGTGAGACACCTTCTAGAGGAGGGTATAACAGAGGTAGAGGACATCAAGGAGGTTCAAATAGGGGAAGAGGAGCAGGTAGAATTAGTTCATACTTTGCCAATATGAAATGTTATAACTGTGGTCAAGTAGGACATCTAGCTTATAGGTTCCCAGAGAAAGAATCTTCTTCAAACACAGAAAAGAGAGTGGCATATGCTCAAGAAGACACTATGAGTGTCAAATAACCAGAGGTGAGTCACATTGAATCATAAGTGGGGGAGAATATGATGTTTAGTAGAGTTTTGATCAGACAACCGGTCAAGGAGGAGCCAAGGCAAAGAAGAGCCTTATTTAGAGTGAGATGCAAAATACTTGGGAAGGTATGCAAGGTTATTATGGATTCAGGTTCAACTGATAACATCATCTTTGAGGAGGCAGTAAGGAAGTTGAAATTAGAGAAAGTACCCCACACCAATCCCTACAAGGTGACATGGTTGAACAAAGGACAAAGTGTTCTTGTCAATGAGCAAACAACGATGGAGTTCTCCATTGGAGGATACAAAGGCAAGTTGGTTTGTGATGTTTTACCCATGGATGCATGCCATCTTCTATTAGGCAGACCATGGCAGTATGATAGAGGTGCCATCTATGATGGAAAAGCCAATACTATCTCATTCAAGAAGGATGGAAAGACATTTTTGTTGCAGTCACTGTTAGATGAGGAAGAAGGACAGTCAAAGACCCCTAGTGTCTTATTAAGTAGTGGCAAGGAGTTCCTTAACACTCTACATCAAGGAGGTGAAGGATATGTGGTTATGATGCAGACTAAGGAGAAAGATCAAACTGAGAAAATAGTCATACCAGAAATAGTCCAGAAGTTACTTGTGAAGTATAAGGACATAGTCAGTGATGGTACACCTACAACTTTACCTCCAAAGAGAGCCATTAGTCATCAAATTGACTTCATACCAAGGGCTTCATTACCAAACAAAGTAGCTTATAAGCTTACACTGGATCAAAACCTAGAGGTAGCTAGAGAAGTGAAGGAGTTATTGGATCAAGGCTTGATTAGGAAGATCATCAGTCCATGTGTAGTACCAGTGGTCTTAGCGACCAAGAAAGGTGGTAAGTGGAGGTTATACACTGATTCAAGAGAAATAAATAGAATCACCATTAGGTATAGGTTCCCTATTCCTAGAATTGAGGACTTGATGGATTTTCTTGGAGGAGCTCAGTACTTCACCAAGTTGGATCTCAAAAGTGGATATCACTAGATCAAAATCAAGGATGGAGATGAGTGGAAAAAAACCTTTAAGATAAATGATGGGTTGTATGAGTGGAGAGTTATGCCATTTGGCCTCTCAAATGCCCCTAGCACATTCATGAGGCTCATGAATGAAGTGCTTAAGGATTTCACAAGTATATTTGTGGTGGTATACCTTGATGATATACTCATTTTTAGTAAGACAACAAAAGAACACCTAAAGCATGTGGATATGGTTCTTAGAAGATTGAAAGAGGAGAAGTTAGCCATCAACCTAGAGAAATGCGGGTTCTTCAAATAGGAGCTTGTGTATTTGGGGTTTGTAGTATCCCAAGGATCATTGAAGATGGATCCAAGCAAGGTGGAAGCCATCCTAAACTAGCCTACACCAACCACAAGGATAGAGGTAAGAAGTTTTCATGGATTGGCTCAATTTTATAGAAAATTCATAAGGAACTTTAGTGGTATATGTGCACCAGTCCTAGATAAAATCAAAGGAGGCTTAAAGACTAAGTTTAAGTGGACTCAAGAAGCTAAGAAAGGGTTTGAGAAACTAAAACAAGAAGTGGCAACTCAACCTATTCTTTTATTACCTAGTTTTGACAAGTTGTTTACTATGGAATGTGATGCTAGTGGAGTTGCAGTGGGAGGAGTGATAAGCCAAGAAGGCAGGCCTATAGCTTTCTTTAGTGAAAAGCTCAATGAAGCTAAACAGAAGTATTCTACCTATGACTTAGAAATCTATACTCTAGTATAGTCACTTAGGAAGTGGAGGCATTATCTCCTACCCAAAGAGTTTGTGGTGTTTATTGACAATCAAGCACTTAGCTACATCAACACTCAAGAGAAATTGAGCAATAGACATTTGAAATGGATGGAATATCTTCAAGCTTTCACCTTTACCATCAAGCACAACAAGGGACAGTTGAACAAGGTGGCAGATGCACTAAGCAGGAGATTGCTAACAGTGCAGGAGATACAGTTAAAGAGCATTGGGATAGAGAGTTTCAAGGATCTCTATGGTGAAGATGAAGACTTCTTGGAGGCATATAAGGTATGTTCTGACTTTGAGAATCACTTTCATAGTCAATATTTAGAGTATACATTGCAAAGTGGATTTTTATTCAAGGGAAATCAGTTGTGTGTGCCAAAAGGTTCTATGAGAGAGAATCTTATACAAGAAAAGCACAATGGTAGTCTTCGTGGTCATTTTGGCATCAACAAGACAATGGAACTAGTGCAAAGGTTCTACTATTGGCCCAAGTTGCCAAGGGATGTCAGAAGGTATGTGGAGTAGTGTGTAGTTTGTATGAAAGCAAAAGGGGAAGCTAGTAATGCAGGTTTGTATCAACCTCTACCTATTCCCAACAGACCATTAGAGTGTGTTAGCATGGATTTTGTTGTAGGACTCCCTAAGACTAAGATAGGGTTTGATAGTGTCTATGTGGTGGTAGATAGATTCAACAAGATGAGTCACTTTATCCCTTGCAAAACCACTCATGATGCTAGTTACATTGCTCATCTTTTTTTCAAGGAAATTGTAAGGATCCATGGATTGCCTTTGAGCATTGTATCGGATAGGGATGTGAAGTTTATGAGTCATTTTTGGAAGACCCTATGGAACAGATTACGTACCAACCTGTCTTTTGGATCAGCTTACCATCCTCAGACCGATGGAAAAACTGAGGTGGTTAATAGGGTGTTAGGTAACCTTCTTAGATTCCTAACCAAGGAGTATGGACATACATATCACAGGCTGAGTATGCATACAATGATAGTGTGAACATGACTACCGGGAAGAGTCCTTTTGAAATAGTGTATGGGATGCACCCAAGAGGAATATGTGAGTTCAAATATCTAGGAGATATGGAGCATAGGAGTGGACATGTAGAGGATTTCACTTAGACCATGAAGGAGATTCAAGAGCAGGTAAAGAAGACAGTCACCGAGGCTACACAAAAGTTGAAGGATAAGGTAGATTTGACAAGAAAAGATTTGCAATTTGCAGTAGGAGACTATGTCATGGTCCACCTCAACAAATCTAGGTTGCAGAAGGGTACATCAACCAAATTGTAGATGAAAAGAGTGGGACCATGCAAGGTATTAGCCAAATATGGGAAGAATGCCTACAAGGTGGAATTACCTACAGATCTAGGCATCTCTCCAGTGTTCAATGTAGTTGATCTGATTAGATATAAGGGAACAGTCAATGACATGGATCAGAATAGCAAGGATATCTTCAAGGATGTCAGCAACATATCCTTACTAACTCAAGACAAGCTTCAGGTAGAAAGAATCTTGGAGTCAAGAGTGAAGAAATCTACAAGGCATAAGGTGTACATGGGGCATCTTATCAAGTGGAAGGACAAGCCAAAATCTAAGGATACTTGGGTAGATGAAGCTTAGTTTAAGAAGTAGGGAATTGATGGGTCACTGATCCCTTCTCACATTCCTTAGTGTTTGTGCAGAGAGGGGGAGAATGGTGCGGGAGCACCTAGGAAACACTAATCAGTTAGGAAGTCTAGAATGAAGTTTTGTTTTTTTGAATGTTATCATGAAGGTCATGTTGACCATTTAGATAGTGTTAGAGGTTTGAAATTAGGTTGTGCTCAGTAGTGGTCAGGAGGTTAAGGAGTGGAGAGGGAGAATGAGTTTAAAAGAAAACTCATTTTTACTTAGTTTTCAAAAATTTGGCAAAAGTTGAAAAACACAATGCGTTTTACAACTTTGCCATTTTAATAACTTACATGTCTAAACAAGGGAGCTTAACTAATTTTGAAACCTATATAAGGTGTGCCTCGACCTGAGAGAAAGTTTGGAAGCATTAGCATTGTGGTGTAAATTTGTGAAATTGAAGGAAAAAAAGTGATTTTGAGGGTTATTTTCTGATTTTTGCTTCAAGTAGAGCTTTAATGGATTGAATTAATTACTTTTTTGTCTGTAGGATGTAGTGTTGATAGAATACAAGTTTTGTGTGCCATCTATTATCCCTTTTGATTCATTTTCAACCATTGTTTGTAAATAGTTTGTTTTCATTCTGTGGCTGGTCTGAACCAGGCAGTCTTGAGAAAATGGAGTGCTAGACCACTTTCCCACTGTACAAATTATATGGACCTTTGGGAAAAATGAATAGACTCCATGTGTGTACATATGGTAGGTTTTAGGGTTTGTGTGAGTGTAGGAACTGTTGGCAAAGTCTTGCCCTAGGCGAGCCAGGAAGAGTCTGGCTAGGGAAGACTAGGAGTGCAAAGCACATATCTTGTAGGAGTGATTGAATTTTGTTGTCTTTCCTTTTTGAGAAGGTAGATGGAAGTCTTACCAAAGTCTGGTAATCAGGAGGAAGCTCCATTAACACATTAGGTAAGTGAAAGATTTAGCAGATTGGAAGTAGCAAGAAAAGGCTTGAAAACCCTAGATTTTTCCCAATTTCAAGTTGAGGCCTTGTACAGTTGATAAAGACTCAAGGCCTCGAAAATCCTCAAGAGGTGTCCATTTGAAGCAAGAACCTCAAAGAAAGATTGGTGGTTCTTTGGAGAAATTGTGAGAGACAATCAATTTTCTTAGAGAGGGAGACCTAATTGGGCTCTTGGGCTAGTAGCCTTTTTAACCGTAAAGAGGGTTTGAAGAAAGTGACCAAGAAATGGAGATAGGAGGATGCTTAAGAATCAAAATTAGATGGATTTCAATGTGTTAAAACACCTCCACACCCCTGCAAGTCAAAGTTAAAACTTTGGAGGTATAGTTAGTCTTTAGGGCAGATTAAAGGCTAAGGAAGAGCTAGAGTTATTGCACCAAGAGTGACTTGGTTGGTTAATTTGTGATAGCAGCGGGGTTGGCCAGGAGAACCAGTGGTACCTAAACATGAAAAGGGACCTATAGGTTAAGGTGGTGGAGTAGAACACCAAGGAGGTCTTGCAAGCAAGACCTAGAGCAGGAATCTGTGATTGATTCCTCCAACCCCCTCCCTATCATTTTGCAACATGTCTTTACAACGACTCATCTCTCCCTTGAAAATGAGAAGATGCTACTATTTATAGTTTTCCAAAAGTGAAATGAATGGAAAAGATTCATTTACAATGAGTGGTCAAGATTCACTTTCACTTAGGGTTTCACCTACCCCAAATATATTACAATATAAAAATAGACTTTTTTCTTTTTCCCTATTTCGTCTTCTAGTCTATTTTGTCTTGTAGTTACTTCTAGCCTTTACAACTATTTCAACAAGTATTCATCATCTATAATAGGCTTTCCAACCTCTTTTTGTGTTGTTGCATACTCCACAAACTTATTGATCATGGCTATGAGATTCTTTTCCTCTGTGAGTTATGCAATGCTAGAGGAAGAAAACAACTTATCTCAATCTCATCTAACAAAACTCAAAACATTCTTTGTTTGTTCTCTCATTTCAAGTTCACTTTTCTCTTCACAAACCCTTGCTTCAACACACCAAAATAGAAAACAGAAAAAAAACCACTTCTTGACCCTTCAAAACACCTCCAATCACCCAAATAACCTTGGGAAACATAGAGTTAAATTACAAAACCTCAAATTCAATAACTTTTACAGATTAAAAGTCACAATATTGCATCAGATATTAAAACCCTCATTCAAGCACAAATTTGCATCAAGCAAGCAAGGGTTTATTGAAACTAGTCCTTCCAAACCTCAAGTCACCTTGAAAGTGCTTCACACACCTTGGGATATGCCTAAAAATGATATACAAACTAATTTCCAACCTCAAATACTTTAGCTTTATCAAAACCCTACTTGTAGTCAACAACTTTGGACCAAAAAACCAATAAATTCACTGAGGACAGCCTAGGGATTCTCCAAAACTCATCTAAATATTCTCCAAAATCAATGAAACTAATGGGAAATTATTCAAAACCTTAAAATATACCTTCATCCAAGTTTTTACCAATTTCTAATGGTTGAAATGAAAGATATGCAATTTTTATTGCTTGCTGCCCTGTGCAAATCTGAATCTACTTGCCTAGAGTAAAATTGTCATAACTTCTTCATATCTTCATGAAATTCAACAAAATCATTGGAATTTAAAATAAGACTCATAGGTATTTAACTTTCAATCACTTTTGTATCATAATCTTCCTATAAAATTCTGTACAAGGCAAAGAAACAACATAAAATGTTTTAGAAATAACAGAAAATCATGGTGAAACTTATGATTTTACATTCAATTCTTAACCACCACCCTTAAAAATAATAGATGGAGGTATAAATAGATGTTAAAAATGGATTTAAATCAGTTTCAACCACCTACAATGACCTTTTACATGACTTGACTGTAATGTCCCCGTTTTGGAGGTAATTTGATTTAATTAATTTAATTAATTAAGTTGTCCAAAATAATGATTTTCAAGAGGATGACTAATTAGTTACTTTAATTAAATCATTAAGTGGTATTAAGTTAATTAATTATAAAGTTATCAAATAAAATTAAAATCAAAAGGTGACCTTATATTTAATTAATTTAATAAAGTGACTTGATTTTAAAATATATTATAAAGTCACTTAAATAAAATAATATTCTAGAAGCTTCTGGAGAAGTTGGGGAAAAAGAATAAATAGACATCTTGGGCTTCATTCTGGGAGGCAGATTTGATGTTGTTGATTGTCAATTCATCTTGTGGAGCCTAGGGTTTCTGCAGATTGCTTTGTGTCATAGGAAACGAAAACTTCCTATTGATAGCAATTTTGAGGGTGTGAAATATCACCTGAATTATTGTAGCTGAGGGAGAGGTTACTTCAGACTTCTCATTTGTGCTACATTGCAAATTTTGTGGCCTTTGGCCAAAATTTGAAGATAGAGATTGAATCAACCTATTGAGAACCATTTACAACTCAAGGTTAATCGATTATAGCTGTGAGATCAATTTTGCATATACATAGGTGATGCAATTTATAATGTTTGCTTTCAGAAAATCATGGCACATAAGTGGACAGTCAGGCATGACTTAAGGTGGAAGTTTGGACTGAAATATGTGGCAGACCTAGGCACTTGTTTGGATGATTTGTGAAGAAAAAATCCAGGGACAATATGGATTTAATTTAGGAAGGATGATTTTGGCATCTTATTCATTCCTGATCAGACTCTATTCAGCCTCCCAAGAGCCACAAAATTGATCATAGGAGTCTCTATTTGTATCGATTATTCACTAGGAGTTTGGGCGCACCATTGTGGGAGATAAAACAATGAATTTCCATACATTTGAATGAAGTTTAAGGCTGCCATTTATTTATTTTATCTCCTTTCAGTCCATAACAGGGATGGCTAATGAATTGGTGCAATTTCCTTGTGAAGGCCAAGATAAAATCATGAATAAATTCTGATGCATAGTTCGGAGGCTTGGAGACTAAGCGCTAAGTTTGGAAGTCAAAGTCATTGCCAGCAAGGAGGATCGAACTAATTTGTCCAAGCGCCTACCTCTACTAGGTTTTATATCAACCAATATATCTTAGAATTTAGTCTTCAATCAGCATGTTAAAGTATTTTAGAATCAGTCATTTAGCACTAAAATTATCAACCTTCATTGTTGCATCGATTCAAGCTTAGTTGCATTGGTTAGTTTGATAATAATTGACATTAAGAGGTAGCTGCTATAAATGTCATTGTATATCAGCCCTATCATTGTAATAAATTCATGAATGTAAGCCAAGAGTCTTGGCCTCTACATATTCTATTGTAATGGGAGTTTGCATTCAAATAAAAGATATTAGTTGCACATCCAATATTCATGTCCTTAATCTGCATAGTAGGATGCATGTCAATTGTTTGAAAAAATGAATTAGGCTATAGATGCATTATTTACCTTATGTAAATGCACACAAAAGAGATTGCATTGTTGTTAGAAGTTATTTCTAGTCATTGTAGAAGCCATTATAGCTTTAATATCTAGTTTGGCAATACAAATTTCAAGCACAAAAACTCAGATCAGCAAACAAGACATTTCATGTAAACTGTTGAAAATTTTCCTTGGGCAAGAAATCAGAAATTTTATCAGTTTGAGCAAGGTTCATTACATTGACCCTTAGTATTCCCAGATTTGCATTTTTGCAAGTTTGCATTACAATTTTTTGACAACTTTTCACTTTTTTGCAATATTTGAGAAATGGACTCAAATCAATTATCTAAGACCTATAACATGCCTAATGTGGAATATTGGGCCTTATTACAACAAGAAATTAAAAATACTAAATCAAAATCCTATTGTAGACCTCTTTTGACAACATTTTTTCAATTTTTGCAAATTGGGTACAATGACCTGACAACCTATCTAAACATTCATCAAATGACTCAAACACCTTGTAATTTTCTTAAAAGACCTTATTAAATTACCCCTAATCATTCTTAAACTCTTATTTACAAATTGGCCTCATGGAGGCATATAGTCCATTAGATGTTCCTACACCATTCTCCCAGAGAAAAGAAAATTCAAGTCCTCTTGAAAGATCCTTCTTCCTGGTCTTCCAGTTCTTTTGTAATTTGTCCTTCATCTTGGAAAGTATCCTTGGGTCCTTCTTCCTCTTCTTCTTATACCATCTCTTTTCTAGCAACCTCTGAGTCTTCATGCTCCAAAATTCCATTTCTTGTGCATATACCTCAGTAGCATCATCAATATCTTCTCATCATTAGAGTACCATATAAAAAAAATTCACCATAACCCCAACCTGCATCATACTCTTGCAAATCTGCATACACCTCATTAGCAAACAAATCTGCAACATCTCTATTAGCAACCTTATTATCAACAACATCTTGAGTATCAATACCAACTTTATCAGCAACATCATCAACCTTCTCTACTTGCTCATCAATAAAAATTTCATCAACTACTTGATTGCCAACAACCATATCATTAATCTCAACATCATTATGTTCATCAACAAACAAAGTGATTTGTCCATCTTCAAACATAATTGGAATACTATGCATGTCAACTTGTAGCTTACTTTGCTCAACAAACTCTACCTTTGCCTCATTTGCTACTGTCCTTGCTTGTCTTTTCCTTCCTTGAATAATATTTTGTATGGGCCATTCAACTTTCCTTTTCATGGTCAAGTTCCAACTTGTTGCTTGTCTAATCCATTGTTCCATCTTCATCATGGACTCTGCATAAAAATCATTGAACTCTACTTCCCTTCTCCTCATCTCTTGCTTTAACTCAACTATTTCTTTTTCAATCATCTCTTGTCTCTTCCTTTCTTCCTCTTCCTACAAATACATTCTTAACACTTCCAGATTGTTCTCTACTCTCAAGCAAGCTTCTTCTTGCTTCAACTTCTCTCAACTTTCTCTGCCTTCTCTTGGCAACAATTAGGTTCTTCTTAACTTGCACAAACCACAACAACCAAACAAAAAACCACAAACTCCAACCCAACACTTTCTATGCTATGATACCACTTTGATGCAATTCTAGAGGAAGAAAACTACTTATCTTAATCTCATCTAACAAAACTCAGAACATTCTTTGTTTGTTCTCTCATTTCAAGTTCACTTTTCTCTTCACAAACCCTTGCTTCAACAAACCAAAACATAAAACAAAAGAAAAACCACTTCTTGACCCTTCAAAACACCTTCAATCACCCAAATAACCCTGGGAAGCATAGAGTTAAATTACAAAACCTCATATTCAATCACTTTTACAAATTAAAAGTTACAATATTGCATTAAATATTAAAACCCTCATTCAAGCACAAATTTGCATCAAGAAAGCAAGGGTTTATTGAAACTAGTGATTCCAAACCTCAAGTCACCTTGAAAGTGTTTCACACACCTTGAGATATTCCTAAAAATGATATCCAAACTGATTTCCAACCTCAAATACTTTAGCTTTATCAAAACCCTACATGTAGCCAACAATTTTGGACCAAAAAACCAATAAAATTCACTAAGGACAGCCTAGGGATTATCCAAAACTCATCTAAATATTCTCCAAAATCAATGAAACCAATGGAAAATAATTCATAACCTTAAAATAGACCTTCTTGCAAGTTTTTACTAATTTCTAATGGTTAAAATGAAAGATATGCAATTTTTATTGCTTGCTGCCCTGTGCAAATATGAATCTACCTACCTGGAGTAAAATTGTCATAACTTCTTCATATCTTCATGAATTTCAACAAAATACATGGAATTTGAAAGAAGACTCATAGGGATTTAACTTCCAATCACTTTTTTATCATAATCTACCTGTACAATTCTATACAAGGCAAAGAAACAACAAAAAATGTTTTAGAAATAACAAAAAATCATGGTGAAACTTATGATTTTACATTCAATTCTTAACCACCGCCCTTAAAAATGATGGATGGAGGTATAAATATATTTTTAAAATGGAATTCAATCAGTTTCAACCACCTACAATGACCTTTTACATGACTTGACCCTTAGTATTCCCATATTTGCATATTTGCAAGTTTGCATTACAATTTTTTGACAACTTTTCACATTTTTGCAATATTTGAGAAATGGACTCAAATAAACTATCTAAGACCTATAACATGCCTAATGTGGCCTATTGGACCTTATTACAACAATAAATTAACAATACTAAATAAAAATCCTATTGTAGACTTCTTTTAACAATATTTTTTCAATTTTTGCAAATTGGGTACAATGACCTTACAACCTTTCTAAACATTCATCAAATGACTCAAACACCTTGTAATGGTCTTGAAATACCTTATTAAATGAAACCTAAGAATTATTAAAATCTGATTTACATATTTTTCTCATGGATGCATATAGTCCATTAGGTGCTCCTGCACCAATGAGCTTAGATTTAAGGATCTGAAAGGCTATCTTCTTGAATCTTCTAGTGATTTGCTCCCAGTGTTTAGTGCACTTTGGTGTAGCTTTGATAACCTTCTCTGACTGATAACCTTCTCTAACTGAGTGAAGGACCTTGCAGCAAAATCCATAAAATCTGGAGATAGTGTTTCACCAATTCCCCCATTCCATTTTCTTGTGAAATAATGGCTTGATCTTCTTCGGATCCAACTCTAGGGCAGGAATTTCATAGTTTATCATCATCTTTAGGTAATCTCTACTATCTTTCTGGTGTTTTGCAACCCATTCATGATCAAGCTCCAATTTGTGCAATGCCTTTTCTAAGATTTCCTTCTAATAATCAAGGTTCATTTGCCACGTCTTGACTAGCCAATGATCTTCCTTTGGTAGCTCTAGTTCCTTTTCCAATGTTTCTCGGGAGAGCTCAAGGATACTCTCCAGCTTTGGATAGGTGATTCGATATAGATTAGGGAATTCCTTGCAGGTATTCATCATTTCCTCTACCTATTTCTATAAACCTCAAAATTTATTGGACATCTTGACCGCATGACAGATGCCCATATCTTCGTTGTATATCACCCTGTGGAACTAGTCTGTAGTGGACTTGGTCCAATTATTTATCTTTTCCATATTATTTATCTCTTCCTTAGAGAGGAGAGTAGGCATAGATGATTCCATTGGGGTTTCTTCTTTTGTCGATGTCCATTGTTGGATGTAGGTAGCGAGGTCTTCCACTTGTGCCTTCATCTCTTCCTTGGTGGATTGATCTTTATTCATTTGTTGTATAATGGTGGACATTGGCCCTTGAAGGTCATCCTTCTTCTATTCACAAGTCATTGGGCCTAGGTTAATAGTGGATATATGGTAGTCTTGGCCCTAGATGGTGCTCACATCCTTGTCTATTGTTGGAGTGGCAATTTGCAGTGTCAGAGACCCAAAAGCATCAATCATGATGTGGGATATGATTTTAGGCTTCTTCTCCTTACAAATACTTGTCTGAGCACTGGCCAGTATAGCCTCCAATCGTGCCTTTAGATCAGCAACCATGGGAGCCTTCTTCTTTCGTTGTTGCTCCAGCTATGCGAGGACCTCTGTTTGTTGTTTTGGTGATTTGTGATCACCTTCCTTTTCCTTTTGTTTATGAGGTTCATCTTCTTCATTGCTCGGAATCCTCTTCATAATTGTTTTCCTCCTCATTTGGCTCCTTTTCCTATGTATTCTTTCCTATATAAGGCTTAGTGGAAGGTAGGTTTTCTTCAACGGTATTTTCCTCTTGCAGCGCCCTCTCTTTATCTTCTTCATGTTCAACTCCGACATTGTGTTCGGGCTCAATGCCCTTCTCTTGTACATCTTCTTCTTTTTCCTTCTCTCCCTCCCTTTCTGGAGGTACTTCTTCTTGTATCAAGCCTTCATCTTGGCCAATTTGTGGAGGCTCTTCAAGTATCTCCACATTGACATCCATATCCCTTTTCTCTCCTTTAGAGCGATGCTACTTGGGCTTCCTTTTTTATCCCACTCCTGATCAAAGGTCTCAGCTTCATAATATTCATCAATATTATCATCACTCTCTTATCCAGACCCTTTTAGCCCCTCTTCATTAGAAGTTACCTTGTTAATGTTTATGCTCAACCTGCCCTCAAGATGTTGAAAGTAATCATCCTTGTTAGAGTCCTCCAGTTTATCAGTAGTTCCTTTCGTGGCCTCTTTAGTTCACTCCTCACTGAGCCTCTCCATTTCCTCAAAAATTTGCATCATGTCCTCCATTTTTGGTGGCCTCGTTAGTGGCAGGGGAAGAGGCAAAGCAACAACAAGCTAAGCCATTAGTGCTTGGACTTTGGGATCGAGAATCACCCCAAAGAGCTCAATAGGCACATTCTGCATGTATGTTGTGAAAGCTTGTGATAAAGTGGGTGGTGCCATAGATGTTGATGGCATGGATGGCGGAAGAGTGGAAAAAGTAGATAGTGGAGGCAAGAGTGAGGAAGATGATAGTGGGGAAGTAGTGGAATAGGAAGAGTTAAGCACCATCATGGGAGTAGTTGGTGAGGTAGAGGTGAGGTGGGTTGATATGTCCACAACGAGCGGAGATGAGATGGGCAAAGATTTAGGAGTGGAAGATGGAGGAGTGGTGACGGTAGCAATAGTAGTAGGAGTGAAAGTGGTGGGTGGTGAGCAAGGTTGCTTAGTTTCTTCCTCTTCTTCATATTGATGTTCCTCTTCCTAAATGGTCGACATTTCAAGAACAAAATTTTCCATTCTTTTTTCCCTTTTGGATGACTGGCCCTCTATTACTTTCCTGGAATACACCTTTGTTTGGGTTGGTGTTTATATGCATCCTTCCTTTTCTTGGATCGAGTGATAGGTAGGGATTTGGGAGCTTCACTTGATGAACTCACGGCTGTACTGTTGTGTATTTTACTTTCAATGTCATCTTCAAGCTCCTCATATGTGAGCTTTGCACCTTGTTCTCGCAGTTTGGCTATTTGTCCATCCACCCATTGCCTAGTTTCATGTTCAATGGGGCGAGTGAGAATGTATAGGTTAGTGACCTCTTGTTCATCCCAATCAATAATTAGGAGGGGCACATTAGCTGAGGCAATGTATCTTTCATCTAGAATGTTGTCATCTTAAACAATCTGATCAGGCACTGGGAATAAGTTAGCAGATTTTATGAATTAGGTGGTCATCCTCATATAGTGCCGCATCTGAACCTCCTTGTCATCCTCACAATTTGTCCAAAAGTCTTTGACGTGAGGTCTATGGGCATATTGTCTTCTAACTTGTTTGCTTAGCTTACCGTGAGGATTCACTCTTCCCTTGTTAGTATGCAAGTCCAAATGGTACTCTTCCAATTCATTCTCTGAATGCTTAGTGCATTGGGTAGTAGGGAAAGGGTACATTCCCTATCCGAATGTAAGGGGATATGGAACCCCCACTTAGTGCTTGTCGCTCAACAATGTATGGGTAGTCTATAGCTACCGAGTTAGCTCCAACAAAATGATCTAGTTGTTGGGGTAGTGCAACAATTTGTAGGGTTTTCCTGAGAACCCCTCTGCACGAATGTAGGTAAACTTTGGGAATTGGATAAATAGATATCCAAAACCCTTGATTGCTACCTTAGCACTTTGTGTCACTCTTCTTTCAAGGTCTCCCCGCAAGAGTCTATTTATATGCTCGATGAAGGCATCATTCACTCTTCTGTATTCTCTCTTGAAATTTATGTACTACAATTGAGGATAACAATCATATACTTTAAGTTCCCCTCTCTTGGTCCCCAATGTTCTAGCACAAAAAAATCCTTTGTATGGGAATTTGACTACTAGGAGATATACCAAATACAAGGTCATGTATAATTGTGATGTCTTCTTTTCCACCATGAATTGGTCGTGCAAAGTGTTAATTATCATCTTTTCCCAATGCAATTTAGTTTTGCCTTGGAGGATCTCTTCCACGAAGTATAAAATCCATTCTTCAAAGTATTTAGTGGTAGGAAAACCCATTACCCTTCTCAGGAGTGTGACCAAATCATGATATTCTTCAAAGAAATCACTCCTGTATAACTTCTGGGGTACCTTATTTGCATTGCCTCTTTTTCCCTTTAGCCATGATTTATTGATTGTGTGTTTGCACCCAAGCGAGTCTAGTTGCCATACCTTTTGGGAAAACTCCTTTTCTATTTCCTCCATTTGTTCAAAGGTCAAGGTGCCAAATGTTTTGCCAATAGACCTGGCAGATAAATCTACTAGTACTCTCCCATCCTTGGAAATTATCTTCTTGTTGTGAGAGTGGTAACACTCCCGACAGGCCATGACCAACTTTGGAGCAATCAGTGCGAGAGGGAAGCCGACTGCCTTTGAAAGGCCACTTTTCTTTTTTTTTGGGCATCCTCTATGGTCGGGTTGACCATCACCCTTTGCTTGAACTCATCTATATTCACATGCCCAAGGTCCATGTCGGAGACCATGTCCTAGTTGGATGTGAGCTTAGAGGTGTACTCCACCCCATGAAACTGGTACTTCATTTTCTCCTTTTATTCTTTCCCTCTAGGGGTTCTTGCAGGATTCTTTCCCTTGTCCACTTTTCCCATTGGCTTCTTTGATGGTCCCTAAATAGGTTCCATAAATCTTGTACACACAAAGTGCAGTAAGTGTTTTGACAGATTAATAGGACAAATGTCAGTTAAATCCTTCAAATTCATAATTAGATCCATTTATATACCCTTAGAAAATCATGACATTCATCATCATTCACCATTTGGAGCTTGTTTGGACCATTTACAAGAATGTAGGCCTGGGGATGTGGGTTTCCCCTATGTGGAAGCCATTAAGGAACAAACTTGGTGCCATAGAATCCTGCAGACTGCCGCCCGTAGGAGGATTTCTACATGGCATGTTTGATGGGAAAATTACTTGTAAAGGGGTTGGGCATGTGCAAAAATATGTGATGGGTCACCTCAGTCATTTTCCTTCATTAAATTGGTCTTTTCTAGCTTATGCAGGTTCAAGGAGTGCAGGCCCTGCGGGGTAGAAAGACATTGATGTTTTGCAATTAAGGAGTGGCTAAAGGTGGACGACATCCCACATGTGGAGCCTCGCATTGTGGAAACCATAGATAATCTTGATGTTATCAATCATGTCTCAATGTTAATCTTTGAAGTTGGATTTGAGAGTTCAGAAGTCGGATGGCAGGTTACTGTTAGATTCTTGCCGCTAAGGAACAATTGTGTAGGAATGACAGGCCACAGAAAACGGTTTGCATGGGTGTGCCTGCAGAGGTCACTTGGACTAAGATTTCATGTTGGTGAACTTTGAAGTTTAGCACAAAGGAATTATTTCCAATGAAGCCTGCATGGCCAAAGGACATGGGTGTTTGGCTGTTAGATAGCAGTGAAAGGTTGACTACTCTCCAATGGCAGAAACCCACATGGGTGGGCCCGCACGCTTATTTTAGACTTAGTGGTTTGCCAAAGACTTTGAGGTTGAGGTAGTAAGTAGTGGGTAAATTCCACAATGCAGGGTGACATGGTAGCTCCACTGTTAATGAATGATAGCTGGGTGATGGCAAGCCTCATGTGATGACCCGCAAAACATTTAGGACTTAGTCTATTTTCAAAGCATATGGCATGGTTCATTTATAGCGATAGCAAAGGCAAAACTTGCATGGCGGGAAGACGCCAAAGCTTGACCATTCATTTATCGGCTATATGGAGATGAACCTCCACACACATGGGTCTGTAATGGACTCTTTCCTCAACCACTATAACTTTAGGGTTAAGACTCCAATTTTGGCGATGGGTGATGTAAGTTTAACACAACAGAACGTGAGGTCGAGTCCGCCATTAAGTAACGACAATGGGCAAGTGGATTCTCATGCAATGGTTCGCGAGTTAAGGGAGACCCTCATTTCTATAAAATGCTAAATGTGGAGCCAAACCACGTAGGGTCACTGGCGTTTAGTCTAAAGAATATTTGTTGAACACCCCGAAATCAAGTTTAGTATCACATGATGCTAGGGTTTCGACGGATTTTGATTTTGACTAGTTATAGAAACCTAACTACAAAACTGCCTCAACAGTTTAAATTCTTGGAAAAGAAGTGGAATTCAAATTCATACCTCTAAGTGGTGCATGAGACTAAAACAAATAAGGATCAAATCCTCTAGGGAAATTTGCGTGCATGAGTGTCTCCTTTTCTCCTTTGAAATTCAAAAACATAGGGTGAAAATGACAGCTAGGGCGATGTCTATTTATAGACAACTTTTCCATTAATTCTGCCCATTAATTACTAGTACGACATGCCTTGGGTAGGTGAGGATTGCAGAATCCCACGCTAGCATGGGTTCTTGGTCAAGACTCAGATGGAGAAATGAGGTGTGGAGCTTGCCATGCAGGTGGACGCTAAGGGTTGGCCACTACTTAGTGGCGGTCCACATAAGGATACTTGCATCTGTGGGTCTTCCTAGCTAGATGGACGCAGCAGGAAATAGGGGGTGGAGACCTGCAAGCCAAACTCTACAAAGGCCAAAAACTTAGTGAATTTTGGATAGGTGATTTTGGTAAAGGGGAATTTGATGAATTTAATGCATGTGACCAATTTAAGTTCAGAAATAGGGGCACGCAAAATGAGGTGAGAGAAAAAATGACCTGACAAAAGCAAAACAAGAAGAAAGGGTCCCCGGTCCAAACTAGGCGTGCGTTCTATAGGCACAACAAAAATGAACTAGTAGAGTTTGAAAAGTATAAAAAAATGGCCTACAATACAAAAGATGGTAAATAAGAAAAAAGGTGCGAATTGGTTATTCAAAAGATTCTAGTGTATCAGTTTATGTCTACATTTTGTGACAATATAGTGTATGAGCATGCAAGGAATACCCATAAAGCTTGATGGTTAGACTAGCAATTCAAGTTATGCAAGGAAACCTTTCCAATTGGTAGCATTTTTTTAGTCATTGACTTTGCAGAGAACTATAGTCTATATCCATAGTGTGAGGTGCAATCACAATATTACAACTCCACACAAGTTTCTATATTTGTGCACATATCATTCATTCATGCAACTGATAATATAGAGGATAACAAGAAGGTATTGAGGGAGTACCACTTTTACATCAATGATGATTGCACACATTGTACAAAGTTCGTGCAAGATTGCTTTCAATTATTCTACCATGATTTGGCTAGAAGGGGCATATCATATAGTCAACATATAATATGGTCAGATAATTGTGCATCACAATTCAAGAAATCGTGGATGCTCTATTGGTTGAGCAGGATGCATAATATTATAGGTGTTTAGCATATGTGGAACTTTTGTGAGGTAGGGCATGGAAAGGGGGAGCATGTATCAAAAGAGCCATATGACAAGAAGAGTTAAATTATAAAGACAATGCAAAGTTGACAGATGTAAAATCAATCATTGAGTGGTGTAATGCTTTGATGAGTCCAGTTAATGAAGGTAAGTCTTTAGTTTGTAGATTTTTTTGGTTGATAGATGATACTAACATTGCACCATATGAGGATTGTTGTAAACTGATAGGATCGAGTGAGCTACACTCTTTCAAAAGCTC
This sequence comes from Sequoia sempervirens, assembly GCA_007258455.2. NCBI lineage: Eukaryota > Viridiplantae > Streptophyta > Pinopsida > Cupressales > Cupressaceae > Sequoia > Sequoia sempervirens. Next base: position 107,697 of record VDFB02391312.1, read on the forward strand.
AAATGTAGGTTCATGGAATATCCATATGTGGAAGATGGCATGATTTTGTTCTTCATGTATAATGGGAGCTTAGAATGAGTGAGTCAAAGGAGTGGGTTGACAAATGGTGGTTAATTTTTCTTAGCCCACTTGAAATGTATTAGCACTCGATGAAACTTGAATTGACATAGATGGAATCATTGGTTGAATTTGATCACATCTCAGATTTTTTTCAACCAAGTAATATATCTACTTGCATAGTTTTTAAAATTTCCTAATGTTATCTTACTTTGTAGTGTTTTTGTAATACTGACTAATTCCATCTAATTTGTTGCTCATATCAATGTAGGGCATGTTTATGTAGTTATTGTAGATGAAGAAAATGAAGAGGGAATGAATTATTACTTGAGTTGTGTTGAGGCTAAAAAGAATTTGGAAGCCCTAGTTACAGATGGATAAAACATCAAATACCCTATAGGCTCGGTAGTTGTTACTGGAACATGGCTTAGAAGGTACCCACATAAGAATGTTAATGTTTGCCTCTTTCAAGACTTTGGCACACATCAAAACATTCTTCATTAATTGAACCTTTTCATGACATCTAGTTTTCATTTGATCAAATATGGGGGTAGACCTTGTGGAAGGTGTGTGAATCTAACCATGAGGCAATACTTGAAACAATAAAGAGTAGAGCAGACTTGGATAGTTTGTTGGATTAATTTGTAAGTATGCACATTGATTTTATAAAGTCATGTTATTGATATTAATGTATTGCAGTTGATAGTTAGACCTTTCATTTCTATATTTCAAGTTTACATATGTTTTGGTTCCAAGTTTACATATGCTTGTCTTTTTTTTATTGTTGCATTTTTACACATATATAGTGAATATTGTGTAGATTATATGCATATTTATGGTTTCACCATTTGACCATCTTGAGACCTCAATTTGAAAACCCAACCTTTGCAACCCTAGATCAGACTTGGGAGACCCTTTCTCAACCATCATTTCACCTAAAACATCAACCAATTCCATCATATCCATCCAAAATAATCATCTTTCCCTTATCTTAGTATTTTCATCCATTCTCATAAGCTAGTCATCACAACCATCATCCTTAGACCTTGGTCCTTTCGACCATTAACCTACCCTTATAGTTGTGTGTTAGAATAGTTTTCTTTAGGATTTTTTATTTTTTAGCTTGAAATTTATATGCATCATCCACATTCCAAAACTATCTAGGCAACATGTACTAGAATGTATGAAATGAAAAACAAATCAGCTAGAAAAAAACTTGAAAATAATTAGGAAAAGTGAATGAGATAGATAATGTATTGACTGAAGAGATTCTTCCTACTCTTGAGAAAATGAGGAGGGTGGGTGTGTAGTATTTGCAATGGGAAAATGACAATGCACAACTGGAGCAACAAGTAATAGAATGCATGAAATGAATAAAGGAATATGCTCTTAAAACAAAACTAGTGAAAAAATGAATCTTCTCTTAAAACAAGTACTAGGTAAGAAGTTGAGGAAGGTGCTTGTGCAATATGTGGAATGGGAAAATGGCAATGGAGAAGTGGATAAAATCAAGAGGTTTTATAGTTCATAAGAATTTGTGAAGGAAAAGAAAGTGAGAGATGATGCTATAGGTGGATTTAAACAAAATGAATTCATATATTCTTGAACTTAAGACTTCCATCGAGAAAATACAACTAGAAATAGATGAATTAAAAGATTCTTGAAATTGAAGCAAAACAATTGAAGACTAAAATTAACCACTTAGAAAAGGAATTAAAAGATAAGGAGAATATTTTTATCGTCAAAGCAAAGGAGGTTAACGTTGTTGACAGAGAGTTTCAATCTAAAACAAAGGAATAGTTGAGCTTAAAGTCATGAATAGCATGACAAGAACATATAAATGAGAGCTCAAGTGTTTCTACTTGATCCTTTGGTGTCTATATCAAGGGTTTGGTAAAGATAGGGAGGATATTGGAAAGGTTTTGAAATTTTCCTTTACACCTACCAATTGCATTTACTTAAATTTTTCTAAAGCCTTTTCAACAAATTGATTTTGTGCATATCCTATAATAATTTTAATCCAAGGAATACTAGGGGGTGTTAATTGGTAAGAGCAGTAGAGATGAGGAAAAATGTGTGGATGGTCAAGTTGCAGATGCAAAAGCAATAGTTGAAAGTGTTGAAATTGAAGAAAAACAACTGAAGACTAAAATTAACCACTTAGAAAAGGAATTAAAAGATAAGAAGAAGATTTTATTATCAATGAAAAGGAAGTTAGTTTACTCTTAAAACACTTGAAAAAGAAGTAGACCAAAATGAATGAGATATATATTGTGTTGAATGAAGAGATTCTTCTTGCTCTCAACAATTTGAGGAAGGTGCATCTGTAGATTCTTCTCTATTTGTTGCCTGACTAAACTGATAGTTCCAATGCATCTGAAGGGGTAGGTTTATGTTAGGAAAGGTCCTGTTTTGTACCCAAACATGTTGAAATAGTCCAAGCTACATTGTACAGGTGAAGTCTCTTAATAGAATAAAGTGCAAAAGGGCAACAAACTTTGATGAGAAATTAATTAAAAACTATGTCACTAAGAAACATTTTGTTTGATGTTGTAGGATCACGTAGAGCCCCTCTACAATAGTTTTTGGTTGATGGAAAAAGCGTAAGTTGCATGTAGTGTAAAGTTGAAAATTGGTGTAACTTTCATTCAATTCATCGTCTGACCAAACTGATAGTTCCAACATGTTCGGATGGGTAGGTTTATGCTAGGAAAGGTCTTGTTTCACACCCAAACATCTCAGAACAATTCAAGCTACATTGTACCAATGAAGTTTCTTTAGAGACCAAAGTGCAAAAGGACAACAAATTTTGATGAGAGATTACTCAGAAACCATCACTTAGAAAAAATTCATCTAAGGCTACAAGACCATGAAGGGCCTCTCTACAATAAGCTCTCTTTATTTTTGATATATCTAAGATATTTTCCTGTGGTGTCAATTTTTGAGTTGATGGAAAATGGGTCAAATGCATGTAGTGTAAAGTTGCAAGGTGGTGTAACTTTCGTTTTGTTCAGAATGCAACCAAACTAATAGTTCCAATTTGTCTAAAGGGGTAGGTTTATGCTAGGAAAGATCTTGTTTTTCACCCAAACATGTTGGAACAGTTTGAGCTACATTGCACCAATGAAGTCTCTTAAGAGACCAAAGTGCAAAAGACAACAAACTTTGATGATCAATTTATCAGAAATTGTGTCACTTAGAAGCATTTTGTTTGATGATACAAGATGATGTAAGGACCCTCTACAATAACCTCTCTCAGTTGCTTAGAGGTGTTTTCCTATGGTGAAGAGTTTTCAATTGATGGAAAAAACATTAGTTATATGTAGTGTAAAGTTGCAAAGTGGTGCAACTTTTGTTCAGTTCATCGCCTGACCAAACTGATTGTTCTAACCTATTTGGGTGGGTAGTTTTACACTAGGGAAGGTCCTTTTTTGCACCCAAACATGTCATAATAGTTTGAGCTACATTGTATCGACAAAGTCTCTTAAGAGACCAAAGTGCAAAAGGGCAGCAAACTTTGACAAGAAATTACTCAAAAATTGTATCACTTAGAAAGATTTTTTTTGATGCCACGGGATCACGTAGGGCCCCTCTACAATAACCTCTCTCAGTTTTTGATATCTCAGAGCCATTTGCTCGTGGTGTCAAGTTTTTAGTTGATAGATAATGGGTCAAATGCATGTAGTGTAAAGTTGCAAGGTGGTCTAACTTTTGTTCTATTTGTTGTTTGACCAAACTAATTGTTCCAACATGTCTGGATGGATAGTTTATGCTAGGAAAGGTCTTATTTCACACCCAAACATGCTAGAACAGTTTGAGCTACATTGTACCAATGAAGTCTCTTAAGATACCAAAGTGCAAAAGGGTAGCAATCTTTGATGAGCTATTACTCAAAAGCCGTGTCACTTATAAATGTTTCATCTAAGGCTACGAGATCATGTAGGGCCCCTCTACAATAAACTCTCTTAGGTTTTAATATATTAGAGGCATTTTCTTGTGGTGTCAAGTTTTTAGTTCATGGAAAAGTGTCAGATGCATGTAGTATGAAGTTGCAAGGTGGTCTAACTTTCTTTCTATTCGTCGTGCGCCCAAACCAAATTTTCCATGGCGATGAATTGCTAGTGGTGAATTTTACTTGAGGTGAATTTGTCATGGCAATGAATTTTCCTATGATGAATTGTTGGTAGTGAATTTCTCGGTAGTGAATTACTGGAAATGAATTTTCCTAAAGCCACGAATTGGTGCATTTATGCTAGGAAAGATCCTGTTTCACACCAAAACATGCTAAAACAATTTGAGCTACATTGTACAGGTGAAGCCTCTTAAGAGACCAAAGTGAAAAGAGGTAGCAATCTTTGATGAGCTATTACTCAGAAACTATGTCACTTATAAACATTCTGTCTGAGGCTACATGATCACATAGGGCCCCTCTACAATAACCTCTTTTGGTTTTTGGTATCTCAAAGGAATTTTCCCATGGTGATTTTTTTTTCAATGCTCCAAAATATGTCAGATGCATGTAGTGTAAGGTTGCAAGGTAGGCTAATTTTTGCTTTCTTCTTCCTAGGGCCAAACTGTTAGCACCAACATGTCTAGTTGGGCACATCTATGCTAGGCATGGTCACTACCCTTCATTATAAAAGGGTCATAGTCTTTCCTATTTGAAGGATCAATTTTTTTTGCTTAAGGTTGTATTCTTAATTGAATTCTTCATAGATGTTATGGATTTCTTTCTCAATGATAAATTGATCTCCCTTTTATGTTAGTGCTTATCAACCTAGAAAGCATTTCGACAAACAACATTTTTAATACACATGGAGTAATCTTGTTGAAGATACATCTGGTCATGAAGCAAAAAAAAGATATATGTAATACATGAAGTATGAGGCATACACGTGAATACATGTAATATGTGAAGTATACAAAAGAAGCATGAAGCATACATGTGAATACATGTAATACATGAAGTCTACATAGGAAGCATGAATCATACATGTGAAAACATGAAGTAATCATATGAAGCATGAATCATACACGTGAACACATGAGGTATACATAAGAAGCATGAAGCATACAAGTGAATGGTAGCATGAAGCATACACATGGAATGGCAGATGTCTTCCTCAATGATATAAAGCATGAAGCATACACATGAATTTCCTCCATGAAGTACATGAAGCATGAAGCATGAAGCATTACTATATTCATACGATTGATTTAATGTTCAATAATCTTACAAGAGAATAATGTTCAAAATTTATTATATATTTACAATTATACAAAAGAAAAGTGCATAGAAAACACTTAGATTTTAAATATTTGAAGTAAACCATCTATAAATATCTATTGAAGCATGGATTTATAATGCAAATATGGACACCATCAATACAAAAGATGTGTATTAACCAAATAGCCATATAAGCATACATCAATATATGTCTATATAAGTATAAAATATATACAAAATAGCCATATAGGCTTACAAAAATGTCATATAGGCATACAATGTCAAGTATATGAAATACAAAATATGTCCAAAAAATCCATATAGGCATACAACAAAGGACCCAAATCAAAATTAATTTCCCTCCAAGTGAAGAAAACAAATAGGTGGTATTTGATCATTGGGGGGATGAAGATGCATATGGCATTGGTCTACTTTAAACTCGAGGGCTACTCCTCCTATTTAGTTCTTGATCAAGCTTCAACTATTACAATAGAAAGTAAAAAATTTAATATATAGAAATTACATTATAAAAATGATATATTTAACTGTAGACATCCAAATTTGACCACTTCCATATGGTCAAAGACATCTCCTTATTCATCCCTTTACTCGTCTACTTCATCCTCTTTGTCGGTATTAATTAAATCATGCATCTAATTAATATTTCATGTCCTACATAAGGTTCCTAAAGTATTTAATTTAATAAATACTTTTACCCTCTTTCCTCTCTAAATTAAATAAATATACCACTTTATTCAATTTAGTCATGTAACCTCTTGGAATTTAAATTAATTTTTAATTCCTCACTTTCTCTCTCATTGTCACATCCTCCAACTTTTGCAAGTTGGCCTGTAATCTCTCTTAACTATCTAACCCTCTTTTAATCATAATTAATTTGTGGTTAGGATGTGCACACCCCTAATCATCATTAGGGTCACATCCTCCATAATCTCCCACTTGCCTCTAATATGTCATTAATTTGTCTAATCAGGTACTTGCACAACCTTAATCACTTAATTAGGTCAACCTAATCTCCATGTCATTTATGGAATGTGTCCTAAGTCAGCCCTATTAAAGGCTTTATCCTTTTGGAGAAGACACCCCTTTCCCCATATGAATTTTTAATTCACATTTAATCCTCCAATGCATTTCAAAGAATTTTAAATTCTTTCTCTCATTCCCATGTGGATATTTGAGGAATTTTTAATTCCTCACATGTCCTCTCACCCACATGGGGACAAGGACCTCCTTTATGAGGAGATCTTGTCCAAATCCCAAGGCACTATGTAGTACCTCCATGTCATGTCCACATCATCTATTTAAGCCACTTCACATGCCACATGTCAATATGTAAGGGATTGTGAGTTCTCAACTCACCATAGCCCTACATCTTGGCCATGTTGGTTAATCTCAACTGTCTATTTCCATAGAGAATTCAAAATTCTCTATAAATACCCCCTCTTTTCTCTCATTTTGGGAGGGAGATCATTGTGCTAACCAAACTCTTGCAAATTTTTGATTTGAGCCATACTTAGTCAAATTTCTCATTTTTCTTGCACTCACCATAACATTTTCATCCATTGTTATCCAACTTCAACCATCTTGCATCCTCATTATCTGCCATCAAAGGAGCATACAAAATCAAAGATCGAAGGGCCAACCAAAGGACAGTTTGACAAGGTGAAATCTTTCATTTTGCTTTATTAAATTAAATGATTGCCCAAAATTGAGGTGTAGGGTGTTTATATTTGTGGTTTGCACTCTTTTTTTTTCTACTCGTTTTCTAACATATATTTTCACCCATTCACATTAACAAAATAATCACTTACCACCTCCAAATGATCTCTCTCCACATTTTCCATAGCATCAGGCTTAGGTTGTGGTGTTTAAATGTCCTATAGAAGCCATTCAGATAGAAATTAAACTACAAAACAATAATCATTTGATTTTTCAATAATAAACAACTATAACAAAGAATGTAATTTGAAATTTTACAAATATGCTTCATAACCCCATCAAAGGCATCGAGCTATCAATTGTAGAAGACACACCATGCTCCATTGCCATATGAACATTGAGAGGTGTCTTTGCCTGCATCATTTGGAAATAAAACATTATTCAATTATGAAAACTAGAATAGTGATGTAGGTCATGGCTTATAATGTATGAGATACTCAACAAAATTTTGAGTACTTTGGTAAACATGTATGGAAAATGTGGTAGCATACACAAGGCAGTGAGTTGTTTGGAATTTTGAGTGTACTTTGATAAAATTCTTTGGTAGACATGTATGGAAAATATGGTAGCATAGACAAGGAAATGAGTTGTTTGAAAAAAATGCTTCAAATAAATGTGGTCTCATGGTGATGCAGGCATTTTTCCAACCAACTCATTGCCTTGTATATGCTATTGCTTACTATTATGCTTTGATAGAATTTTTTCCAAGCATCCATAGTTTGTTTGAAAGCACCTATTTTAGGCTTTTATCCATATCAAAAAGGAAGTGAACTGTTTGATAAAATGCTTTGGTAGACATGTATGGAAAATGTGGTAACATAAACAAGGTAGTGAGTTGTTTGAAAAAATTCCTTAAAGAAATGTGGTCTCATGGTGATGGACATCACCATGAGACCACATTTCTTTAAGGCACTTTTTCAAATAGTTGATTTCCTTGTCTATGCTATAACTTAATATTATGCTTTGCTATATTTTTCCAAGAATCCATAGCATAGACATGTTGAGAAAAAGGTGTCTCAAACTTATTGGTGTTAACAAGAGTTTGCATCGACCAAAGGTTCATCAGGTTGATAGGTGAATTTTGATGGGGCTTAGTGGCTAGTCTCCTCGACATCTCGATAAGCGCTTCATTGAAGAGACATGAAAATGTCGATGGGACTTAGTGGCTAGTCTCCTCAACATCCCACTAAGTGCTTCATAGAAGAGACAGGTACATGTCAATGAGACTTAGTAGCTAGTCTCCTCGACATCCTGATAAGTGCTTCATCAAAGAGACATGCACATGTCGACAAGACTTAGTGGTTAGTATCCTTGACATCTTGATAAGAAATTCATCGAAGAGACATACACATGTCAACGAGACTTAGTGGCTAGTCTCCTCAACATCCCGATAAGCACTTTATCGAAGAGACAAACACATGTCAGTAGGATGAAATGATTAGTCTCCTTGACATGCCAATAAGGTGGGACCAAACGAACATGAAGGATGATGTCAGTAGTACATGTGGAAATGAATGTTTGGTCGATATATCAAGTAACACTGGTGATGTTATTTGTATGATGATGACAGGGGTGACACATAGGCAGTAGGGATCACCCGATCAAAACTGCAAGGTATATTGGTGAGACCTTCTTATATCAGTGTGAGTTGCTATAGCATCTCTTCGACATTCCAATGGGAATTCATCAGTGAGACTACCATATCAAAATGAGTCACTTGGGAGTCCCTCCAATGGAATGATAGGCGTATTGAGGTGACAATGGGAATTCAGAGAGATAATGATTGTTTGGTTGGTATGGAAGTTGGAACAATGGTTTTCCTGTAACGCTTGAGAAGTTTATATGTAATGCTATAGTGCATTGGAATTGGTGAGTGAAGATTAGAGTGAATGTAATGAAGTGCTGCCAATTTCATTCTGGAAAAGCACCTGAAAGAGCATAGCTCTACACTTGTATGCAATATTTGTTTTATTGTAATACAATAGATCTCTACTTTGGTGTGTGGGTTTTTTCCTGAAAGGGTTTTCCCATGTAAATCTTGTGTTGATGTTTTATTGTCTAATTGTATTTCTTATATGTACATCTTAAATGAACTATAATTGCAAAGAGTTAAATAGTTTATTTTCTTTTCTCTCCTAAAGATTAGCATTAGGAAGGTGTATTCCACACTTTTCTTTCCTTTCATTTGGTATCAGATCTTGGCTAGCTTTATTATCCTTGTGGGTTAGAAGGGTTTTTTGTGTTGATCTAGTTTTAGTGGGATTTTTGCAAAGAAATCTAGTTGTAATCTTATTGCAAATTGAAGATGGCAAGCACATTCGAAAGAATAGAAATAGAAAAATTCAATGACAGTAATTTTGAGTTGTGGAAACTCAAGATGGATGATTTTCTCACAGATTGAGAGATATGGGATGTGGTATCCAGTAACAAACCATCAAAAACCTCACTGAAATACTGGGATGCAATGGACCGAAAAGCCAAGGGTCTAATTAGATTGTGCTTGGATGATTCTATTCTCTTGAACATCCATGAAGAGAAGACCACAAAACTTTTGTGGAAAATAATTGGTGCCATTTATCAAATGAAATTCTTGTTAAATAAGTTATTCCTAAGAAAGAAGTTATACTCTTTGAGGATGGAGGAAGGAGCATCCGTTGCAGATCATTTGAATGTGTTTAACATGATTGTTTCTTAGTTGGAGTATGTTGGTGTGAAGATAGATGATGAGGATAATTGTATGCTCCTATTGTGTTCTTTCCTGACACATGGGATCACCTAGTAATTCTTATTGGGAGTACAACAACAACTTTCAAGATGGAAGAAGTGGTTGCTTTGTTGTTGTTAGAAGAAATGTGAAGGAAGTCTTCTGAGATGGCTAAGGAGGCCCTTGATGTTCGAGGTAGGTCAAAGGAGAAAGAAAAGAAGAGGGGAAAGAAGTATAAATCCAAGTCAAAGGGGAGATCAAAGTCTCCTGGTAAGAAATCTAAGGTGAAATACTAGAACTGTGGGAAATATAGACATATCTAGAAAGACTGCAAAGAAGAGAAGAAGAAGAAAAAGAAACACAATAATTCTTCCAATAATGAATCTTCTTTGGATGATGTAGATGCATTCATAGCAGCCTTGGAAACACATGTATCAGAAGATGTGTGGTTGATTGAATCAAGTTCATCCTTTCACATGACCTCTAATAGGGGTTGGTCTTCAAAATCCGAAGAGTATATTGGTGGAAAGGTGTATCTAGGTGATGATTCTCACCTAGAAATTGTTGGCCATGGAAGAGTTAGGATTCAGTTTCTAGATGGAAGGATAAAGGAAATCTATGGTGTAATTCATATCCCTGGTTTGGCATGGAATTCACTTTCTGTAAGTAGGTTGAATTATTTGGGTGTGTAGGTATCTTTCTTGAATGGTAGTTGTAAGATGACCAAAGGTTCTATGGTGCTAGCTAAGGGTGCACAAATTGACACTTTGTATAAGTTGGATGCTTGCATATTTTAGTGCAATAGTACTTCTATGAAGTCTAGGGAAAGAGATTCATCATCTGATCAAGTAGAGAAGGAGGATGTTGTTCTTGAGGGTGCTAATTCTTTAGAGGTGAATCTCCCAGTGGAGAAGACAATATTGTGGCACCAGAGGCTTGGCCACATTGGTGAAAAAGGTTTAAAAGAATTGAAGAATAAAAGCTTGGTTGATGGGGTTGATGATTGTAATCTCGAGTTCAATTTTTGTCAACATTTTATATATGGAAAACAACACTGTGTTTCTTTTTATTCCAGTTCTCATAAATATTTTGGAATTCTAAATTTTATCCATGCTGATGTGTTTGGTCCAATTAATGTTCCTTCATTATCAAAATTATTCAAGGACATTTTATATATTTTCTCAAAAGTAAAACTGAAGTATTTAGTTGATTTAAGGAATTCAAAACCTTGGTAGAAAATTAAACTGGCAGGAAATTAAAGTGTTTGAGGATGGATAATAGTGGCATTTTGTTCTACATATTTTCATAGGTTATGTAAGGACCATGGGATTAAGAGACATAAAAAAACTCCCTACACTCCACAACAAAATGGAGTTGCATAGAGGATGAGCATAATGATGACAAAGGGAAAGGAGTATGTAGAGTGACACTAGTCTTGAATTGAAGTTTTGGGATAAGGTTATAGCCACTGTGTGTTATCTAATTAATAGATCTCCTACTTTGGCACTCATTGATAAGACACCTATAGAAGCGTGGCCTGGTAAGAAGCCCTCATTGAGACATATTAGAGTCTTTGGTTGTGAGGCATATGCTTATGTGCTTAATGAAAGAGATAAATTGGAGAATAAGGAAATGAAGTGTATCTTCACCGATTATGGCATCAGTGTGAAGGGGTACAAGCTTTGGAACTTAGCTTTGGAACCCAGTTATGGAGAAGGTGTTCTATAGTAGAAGTGTGATCTTCCATGAGTTGAAACCTTCCACAATTGATCTATAGCTAGAGATGAAAGAAAAAAGAAAGGAGATAGTTGAAGTTCCTCTTACACCCAATAAAGATGAACTATGTACTCCTGGTGGACCTGTTAATGAGGAGAGCTCTAGTAGCTCTGAAAGTTCTAAACAATATGAAGAACCTCAACCTCAGCTTTTGAGGAGGTCTATGCGTGCTAAGCGAAAACATGAAAGGTTTGGATATTCTATGTTAGATTTTAGTTGTGCCTATGCTTTGATTGCTAATACTGATGAGCCTAGGACTGTTAGAGAGGCTATGGGTATACCTGATGTAGATTCTTGGTTGGGATCCATGAAAAAAGAAATGGAATCATTGAAGAAGAATGATACATGGGATCTGGTACCTTTTCCCTAAATGATGAAAGTCTGTTGGTATTAAAGGGGTGTTCAAGAAAAAGATAGGTCTTTATGGTAGTGTTGAGAAGCATAAAGCAAGGTTGGTCGCGAAAGGATATTCCCAGGTGGAGAGAATTGATTATGGGGAAACCTTTTCTCCTGTAGAAAAGTTGACATCCATTCGATTCTTGTTATCACTTGCAGTAGCATATGATTTAGAAATCAAGCAGATGGATGTGAAGCGAACTTTATGTAAGTTAAATAAATCTCTATATAGTCCGAAGAAGTCTCCTAGAATGTGGTACCAAAATTTTGATACCTATGTGTTGTCTTTAGGATTTGTGACATCTAAGTCTGACCATTGTATTTTATTTAAGACTAGAAATGGTTGTCTTCTTATTATTTCCTTGTATGTGGATGACATGTTGTTCGTGTTGGAAACACAAGGGCAGACAACTAAGAGGGGGGGTGGTGAATCAGTTGTCACCGAATTCAAAAACTTATCAAATTTATTAACCTTATTCTTTGATCTGATTATTAACCATGAAATCATAAATCATCAACACAAAAAAAACACACATAACACCAAGATTTTTAAGTGGAAACTCTGTTAGGGGAAAACCCACGGTGGAGGTCAGTCCACAAGATTGCACCTTGTTAAAGTATAAGAAGAATAGATGGGGAATGCACATGCATTCAGGCACACTTCCTAGAGCTCATTGCTCAAATACAAAGGAAGACACACTGTCTTACAAAAATATTCAAATTACAACCATTTGGATTTGAACTGAGAAAATAGCATCTGCTAATGCTTGATTACAGTTTCGGTTAGGCACATGAACACTTCATTCTTCTTCACTCTTCTTCACACTCTACTTTGCCTTTGAATGATCTAAACATTATTTGCACACAAGACTCACACACTTTGCATACTTATGCTTCAATTCAAATAAACAATTTCTTATATATTCTACAACAAGAAATTACATCGCTACAAGTCAGCCACAAAGAAATAATAAAATGAATACAAATAGTCGACCCAATTCAATAAAGAATTTTCAATGTGAATCAACCAAGGTTGGCCACAACTTAGTGAGGACCCAAAACAACATCTCCAACATGAAAGACTTCAATTAATTTCTCCTCGAAGATCCACAACATGCTACAAACACCATGTCAGCCAAGAACAAGAAAAACATGAACACACAAGAGAAAATATTGGATCATGAGCACAAAAATCAATGTAGACATGCAACACAGATAAATCATGATCTAGAAACATCCAAAAACATCACGAATCACTAGAAGCATTTACAACAACTAAAATATCTTCAATCAAGAACACCAACTGAAGTAACAAAAAAATATCAAAATGTAAATCTTCATAACTCGATCAAATATTCAGGTGAATCTCTAAAACTCAACATGGATAAACTAGATATACTCAACAAGAAACCATTTATTCCAAAACCTATGATCAACAACGTATGGAACTCACCGACAGACATAACTTCACTTCACCACTGACAACCTATAACTCATTCTATTACAATTTTCTCAATATCCTCGACATATACAACTTCAAATGCACTAATGCTAATAGTGTTGACATCAATGACAACCACATATAAACAAAACAACCACAACATATAACAATCTCCCCCTTTGGCATTGATGGCAACACATGATGTGATAAACACCATCAATGCAACTAACTTCAGTACTTACTCACGCTTAGGTTTTGAATCTTCTCTTGAATTCTTCTCCCTAGAAATTTTTTCACATTACTCTTCTCTCCCTTTGAAATCAATGTCAAAGATCTCTTTTCTCCACACAAAATTTGAACCACATACCTAAAATTTTGAACATCTGACTGCTCCCCATGAGTAGCAGCCACCACAACATCAATCTGGATCAAGATATGACTATGAAAATCATGAGCTAATGCAATTCATTGCATCTTAGTTCTGATTAGGAGGGGTAATTACCCCTAACTTCCCTCTGAGATACTTAAAAGTATCCTTAGGAAATTTTTTTGTAAAGATATCTTCAATCTACTCCTTAGTAGGCACATACTCCAATCTGACTTCCTTTTCCCTTCTCTCTCAAAAAGTGAAACTTGATAGATATATGCTTGGTATTTGAATGCAACACTGAAGTTTTAGAAATGTTAATAACACTTGAATTATCACAAAATATAGTAATAGGCTCATCATACACAACTCTGATATCCTTCAACATATGCTTCATCCACAATACTTGAGTACAATTTCTAGTAACAACAATGTATTCTACCTTTGTAGTAGATAAAGGAATTGCATTCTACTTTTTACTCAACCATGAAATTAGCTTCTTTCCTAAGAAAAATGCTCAACCACTAGTACTTTTTCTGTCATTCACATCTCTTGCCTAATCAGCATTAGTAAAGGCACTCAAAGTAAGATCGTCATCTTTTAGCATACCATAGACCAAAATCAACAGTTCTCTTCAAGTATCTGAATATTCTCTTCACAACAGTCACATGAGATTCCTTCGGATCAACTTGAAATCTATCCACAATACATACAAAATTCATGATATCAGGCCTAGTTTGAGTCAAATACAACAATCCACCAATCATTGATATGTATCTAGTCTGATTTTCCTTTGAAGAATCATCATTTTTTGTCAACTTGCGTCCAGTCACCATAGGTGTACCGACTGGATTTGAATCTTCCATACCAAATTTCTTCAACAATTCTTTCACATACTTGGACTGAGATATAAAGATCCCTTTGTCTAATTGAGTAATTTTCAATCCAAAAAAGAATTTCATCTCTCCAATCATTGACATCTCAAACTCACTCTGCATTTTATTAGCAAACTTCATTTACAAACTATCATCTCCTCCAAAAATGATATCAGCAACAAAAACTTCCACAATCAAATCTTTATCATCATTCTTGAAATACAAATTACTATCAACAGTACCTTTGTTAAATCCAAGTTTCAACAAATACTTATCCAACCTAGCATACCATGCTCTAGGGGCTTGCCTAAGTCCATACAATGCTTTCTTCAACTGACAAACCATATCTCCCTTATCAGTCAACTGAAATCCATTAGGTTGCTCAACATATACCTCTTCCTCCAGTTCACGATTTAGAAAAGTTGACTTGACATCCATCTGATAAACCTTGTAATCTTTGTAAGCAACATAAGCAAGAAACAATTTCACAACTTCAATTTTAGCTATAGGGGAAAAAGTCTCTTCAAAATAAATTCCTTCCATTTGAGAATATCCCTTACAAACTAGTCTTTCTTTGTTTCTAACCACTTCACCTTGCTCATTTAATTTGTTTCTAAAGACCCATTTAGTTCCAATGACATTTTTATCCTTAGGTATAGGAACAAGAATCCATGTATCATTTTTCTCAATTTGCTATAGCTCTTCTTTCATTGCTTCAACCCAATGTTCATCTTTACATGCTTCATTCACATTAGTAGGCTCAGTCTTTGAAATTAAACAATATTCTTCAACAATTCTTCTCCTAGTTTGGACACCTTTATTCTTATCACCAATGATTTGATCTTCTGAATGATTCAATCTCACATACCTTGGAGTCTTAGAACATTCTTGAATTTCAAGCTATTTTGATCTCTCTTCTGCTCTTTCACCTGTTTCTTCTTTGTCTTGATCTTCTTGATTTACTAGAATGATTTGAACTTGATTTGAAGTTTGATATTTGTTTGTACTGTCATTCTGATCATCATAATCATATTCACAAGTTTTGGATGGTCTATTAATGTCTTCATCATCTTTGACATTTGCACTTTCAACCATTTTCTTCAATCTCTCATTGTAACACCGGTAGCCCTTGCTTTTAGTAGAATAACCCAAAAAGATTCCTTCATCACTCCTAGCATCAAACTTTCCTATATATTCATCTCTTCTGATATAGCATCTACTCCCAAAGATTTTGAAATATCTAATAGTAGGATTATGACTAGTCCATAGCTCAATAGAGGTCTTACCAGTATCACCTTTGATTTGTACCCAGTTAAGAATGTAAACATCAGTACTCACAACTTCTCTCCAGTAGATATGAGGGACATTTCCTTCCAACATCATAGTTCTAGTAGCATCTTGAATTGTCCTATTCTTTCTTTCCACAACTTCATTTTGTTGAGGGGTCAGTGGTTTCCAGATAATTGTCTCTTTATTCCATGTATTTCACAAAAATAATTAAATTCACTGGAAGTGAATTCACCACCTCTATCTGGTCTTAGACATTTAATCTTCAAACCAGTCTCTATCTCGACCATAGCCTTAAAGATATTAAACTTTTCTAGAGATTTTGATTTCTCCCTTAAGAAAGTAGCCCACATCATTCTTGAATAATCATCATTAAGTAAAATTAAATACCTATAACCTTGTAAAATTTTGATTCTAGAGGGACCACACAAGTCAGTATGCACAAGCTCCAACAATTCTTTTGAACAATTTTGTTTGCTTCGAAATGAAATTTTAGTCTATTTCCCCAATTGGCATTCCTTACATATGGCATTAGTAGGTTTCACCAACTTAGGTAGATCTCTCACAACCTTAGTAGAACTTATCTTGACAATGTTATCAAAGTTAACATGACACATTCTCCTATGCCACAACCAAATTTCATCAACTTGAGCAATCAAACAACTTTTACTAGCAACATTCAGGTGAAAGATATTACCTCTTATTTTTGTACCTAAAGCAATCACATTTCTAGAACATCCCAATATTTTGAATTTTCCATCCACAAACTGAAGATTGTAACCCTTATCAACCATCTGACCAACAATTAAAAGATTATGCTTCAGACCTTCCACATATAGGACATCATCAGTATTATTCTTTTTATCAAGAGAAATGTATCCTCTTCCATGGATTACACCAACTGTATTATCACCAAATCTCACAAAACCACCATCTTACTTTTCCAAGCTCACAAACTTACTTTTATCTCTTGTCATGTGATGTGATCATCCACTATCAATCACCCATTCATATTTCTCTTCAACTAGAGTAGCTAGGGCTTTCTCCACATTTTTACAACTAGCAGATTTAGTAGACATAGGATCATTTTCCTTAATAGCAATAAATACCCATTTGTCTTCACCTTTATCAGATTCATCATCTATCACACCTTCATCAACAACACAATAACACTTATTTTGAAATTTAGGCTTGTTATGTCTTGGTTTAGAAACTCTTTCCAGACACCTTGATGCAAAATGACCTATCTTATTGCAAGAAAAACATTTAATAAGAAAATTTCCTTTATACTTACCTTCACCTCTGGCTTCTCTTTTTACAATCAATGCTTCAAGCTCATTTAGTTCTCTTTCTTCTTCTTCAAGATATCTCATTTCTTCTTCATACTTGAATGTCTTTCTAGAGGAAATCTCTCTCAGATCATATCTCTATTTATCTCTTCTAGATGTAGTAGTCTTGAATGCAGATTCAACCTTAGGAAGTGCATCACCAAATTTGTTCAACTCAAAATCAGTAAGCATACCAATCAACATATCTCGAGTAATATTTGTCACTGTTCGAAGCTCTTGAATAGCTATAGCTTTGACTTTGTAAGTAGCAGGTAAAGACCTAAGCACTTTAGCAACAATCTCTAATTCATCCAACTATCCACCAGCACATCTGATTCCACACACAAGTTCATTCACTCTTTAAATGAAAGTAGTAAGATTTTCATCATCACCCATTCTCAACATTTCATATTTCCCTTTCAGAGTCTGCAACTTAGCAATCTTCACATTAGCATCACCTTCATACAAAGTTTCCAACTTTTTCCAGATCTCATAAGCAGTCTTCAGATCCATAACATTAGTCATCTTAGTATCGGTCAAAACGCTCAACAATGCTTCCTTAGCCCTGATATTATACTCAACATCTCTAATCTCTGTAGAAGTAGTAGGATCATTTTTTGGAATAACATACCTATTACTTGTAATGCTCTAGTAGGGTTCACCAATGCATCTCACATGACACTCCATTCGAGTCTTCCACAAAGAATAATTTGTTCCATCAAATCTCAGATAATCCTTCTTGTATGTCACCATCCCAAATCACCTCAAGTTGTTAAACTTCTTCCAAAGAACCACAAGCTCTGATACCAATTGTTGGAAATACAAGGGCAGGCAACTCAGAGGGGGGGTGAATCAGTTGTCACCGAATTCCAGAACTTATCAACTTTATTAACCTTATTCTTTGATCTGATTATTAACCATGAAAGCATAAATCATCAACATAATAGAAACACACATAACACCAATATTTTTAGATGGAAACTCTATTAGGGGAAAAACCACGGTGGAGGTCAGTCCACAAGATTATACCCTATTAAAAGTATAAGAAGAATAAATGGGGAATGCACATGCATTTAGGCACACTGCCTAGAGCTCACTACTCAAATACAAAGGAAGAAACACTATCTTAATGAAAGATTCAGATTACAACCATTCGGATTTGAACTGAGAAAATAACATCTGCTAATGCCTGATTACAGTTCCAGTTAAGCACATGAAAACTTCTTCATTATTCTTCACTCTTCTTCACACTATGTTCTGCCTTTGAATGATCTAAACATTATTGTCACACATGACTCGTAAACTTCACATACTCATGCTTGAATTCAAATAAACAATTGCTTATATATTCCGCAACAAGAAATTAAATCGCTACAAGTTGGCCACAAAGAAATAATAAAATGAATACAAACAGTCAACTTAATTCAATAAAGAATTTTCAATGTGAATCAACCAAGGTTGGCCACAACTTAATGAGGACCCAAAACAACATCTCCAACATGAAAAAACTTCAATTAATTTCTCCTCGAAGATCCACAACACGCTACAAACACCATGTCGGCCAAGAACAAGAAAAACATGAACACACAAGAGAAAATATTGGATCATGAGCACAACGATCAATGCAGACGTGCAACACAGATAAAGCATGATCTAGAAACATCAAAAAAAATTATGAATCACTAGAGAAGCATTCGTAACAACTGAACTAATTGAAATGGCATCATCTTCAATCAGGAACACCAACTGAAGTAATGGAAAAACTGTCAGAATGAAAATCTTCATAACTCGATCAAATCTTCACGTGGATCTTTGAAACTCAATGTGGATAAATTAGATATACTCAACAAGAAACCCTTTATTCCACAACCTATGATCAACAACGTACAAAACTCAGCGACAGACAAAACTTCACTTCACCACTAACAATCTGTAACTCATTCTATTACAATTTTCTCAATATCCTCAACATATACAACTTCAAATGCACTAATGCTAATAGTGTTGACATCAATGACAAAAAAATATCAGCAACACAACCACAACATTCAATAGTTCATTGGAAATGGTAAGGGTATGATTTCTAAATTAAAGTCTCAATTGTTAGCAGAGTTTGAAATGAAGGATCTAAATTCAACTAGGTATATTCTAGGGATGAAAATTAGAATAGATAGAGAAAATATAAATCTTTGGCTTAGCCAAAGAAAATAAATGAACTATTTCCTAGAGAGATTTAATATGATAGATTGCAAATAGTTAGTGGTTCTTGTGTTGCAGGGAACAAAGATTTATGGGGAAGATTGTCCAAAATATCCTACTGAGATGTAGGACATGATTGAGGTACCTTATGCAAGTGCAGTTGGGAGTTTAATTTATATAATGGTCTATACTAGGCCAGACATTTCTCAAGCAGTGGGAGTTCTTAGTCAATTTATGGCTAATCCAGGACAAACACATTGGGATGCTGTGAAAAGAGTTTTTAGATATTTGAAGGGTACTTCAGAATATGCATTATGCTATCATGGTTATTCTATTGGATATTCACATTCAAAAAGCATTCGTGGATATGTGGATTCTGATTGGGAAGGTGATATTGACATCAAAAGACCCCCCAGTGGATTCATTTTCACATTGTTTAGTGGTGCAATAAGTTGGATGAGCAAGCAACAAGCTATAGTCACTTTTTCCAATACTAAAGTAGAGTATGTGGCAACAACTCATGCTTGTAAAGAAGCCATTTGGCTTAGAATACTATGTTCAGATGTTGGTTTTGATGCACAATAGATTACTATCTGTTGTGATAGCCAGAGTGCCATATGTTTGGCAAAGAATCCAACTTTCCATGCCAGAACAAAACACATTGACGTGCTATTTTGTTCATGATATGGTTGAAGATGGAAAGGTTAAATTGGAAAAAGGTTGAAAATTTGGTGAATGTTGGTGATGCACTAACAAATCCAATGAGCACAGAGAAGTTCAGATGGTGTGCCAATTCGACGGGGCTTAAGGCCTAGGGTGATATAGTGACTTTGAGTGTTGATTGGGAGTGAGTAAGTTCTTTGTCAAGTGGGAGAATGTTGAGAAAAAGGTGTCTCAAACTTATTGGTGTTAACAAGAGTTTGTATCGACCGAAGATTCATTGAGTTGATAGGTGAATTTTCATGGGACTTAGTGGCTAGTCTCCTCGACATCTCGGTAAGCGCTTCATTGAAGAGACATGCACATATCGATGAGACTTAGTGGCTAGTCTCCTCAACATCCTAATAAGTGCTTCATCGAAGAGACAAGAACATGTCGATGGGACTTAGTGGCTAGTCTCCTCAACATCCTGATAAGCATTTCATCAAAGAGATAGACACATGTTGATGGGACTTAGTGTGTAGTCTCCTCGACATCCCGATAAGTGCTTCATCGAAGAGATAGGAACATGTTGATGCGACTTAGTGGCTAGTCTCCTTGACATCCTAATAAGCACTTCATGAAAGAGATAGACACATGTCGATGGGACTTAGTGGCTAGTTTCCTCAAAATCCTGATAAGTGCTTCATCAAAGAGAAAGAAACGTGTTGGCAAGACAAAATGATTAGTTTCCTCAACATGCTGATAAGGTGGTACCAAACGATCATGAAGGATGACGTCAATAGGACATGTGTCGATGAGTGTTTGGTTGATATATCAAGTCACACTGGTGATATTAGTTGTACAATGATGACAAGGGTGACACATAGGTAATAGGGACCACCCGATCAATGTTACAAGGTATATCGATGAGACCTTATATCGGTGTGAGTTACTACAACGTCTCTTAGATATTCTGATGGGATTTCATCAGTGAGACTTTTCCATATCAGAATGAGTCACTTGGGAGTCCCTCTAATGAAATGATAGGTGTATCGAGGTGATAGTGGGAATTCAGAGAGAATGACTATTTGATTGGTATGGAAGTTGGAATGATGGTTTTCCTGTAATGCTTGAGAAGTATGTATGCAATGTCATAGCACATTGGAATTGGTGAGTGAAGATAAGAGTGCATGTAACGAAGTGCTACCAATTTCATTCTAGAAAAGAACCTAAAAGGGTATAGCTTTGCAATTGTATGTGATATTTTTTTTACTGTAATACAAGAGATCTCTGCTTTGGTGTGTGGGTTTTTTCCTGAAAGGGTTTTCCCACGTAAATCCTATATTGATGTTTTATTGTCTATTTTTGTTTCTTATATGTGCATCTTAAATGAATTGCAAAGATTTAAATGGTTTATTTGCTTCTCTCTCCTAAAGATTAGCATTAGGAAGGCGTATTTCACACTCTTCTTTCCTTTCAAGACAAGGCATTGAACTATTTGAAAAATGCCTAAATAAAATGTAGTCTCATGGAATTCCATGAAAAGAAAATGCAATTAGAAGCCATTCCTAGTTATTAGTTATGCAATGTGAAGTAATTGCATAACTTCTTATGTTCACTTTCTAAAAAACTATATTGTAATTAAAATTTTATCATCTATCAACATCTAGTTATTAGTTATGCAATGTGAAGTTATGCTTTGAGTTTGAAAGATGTGCAATGCAATGTAATCAATGATATGAATATAAACTACACCAATCTATTAAGTATAATTCATTAGTTAAAATCTTTATTTTATTACCTCAGTGAAGCTTCAAACTCCACCTCAACTGGGAGGTGTTACCGTGAAATCTCCAAGATTAACCTATTCAACATCCAAAATTAGATAATAGAATACCATTCATATAACAATGCTATTTAGATGTAATATTTATAATTGTTTACTAGTTACATACCTTGGTAGCACATGTTGTAGTGTAATACGAAGATGGAGAACTATTGAAAATTGAATGAATGTTATGACCCTAAAATTTCATTACAATCATTAAGCTAAATTAGTTAATCTTTCATTTCAAAAATCAAATTTCATACATTAAATTCAATGAAATTGCTAACATTTACCTAAGTATAAAGGTCAAAATCCTCTTTTAGGAAGGAATCTATCATCACCAACTGATCAAATACAAATGTAGCCTACACACTTGCCTCTTGACTATCTATGGGGTCATAACCACATGGTGACCCACAAGCCTGAAAAATATGGGGTGGTACCCTACTCCTCAAAGTCTCCCCCAACTCATGTTGTGCTACAGGACTTGCACACTCTATGATGCTCTGGGTCAAGGAACTAATGGAATATAGTGTCTCAACCTCAACACTCTCCTTCACAACGTAAGGGATAGAAATGTGCTCATAGGATGGTCTAGCGAGTGCTCATCTCATTCGCCGCTCTGGGTCTAGATGTGCCCTTGGTCTATCCTATGTGGACCCACCACTTGTACCCTGGAAGTCCCACATGTCAAAGTAGTTGAGGGTTTTGTTGAGGAGAAACTCGTAGTAGAGTTTCCTCAAGAAATATTGTGGGACCTCATTATTGTTGCATGGAGGTTGGTCAAAAAACATTCACCATCTCTGCCAAAAATGGTTCTTTATCCCTTGGTGGTTGCACCAATGGATAGGGAGCCTCTTGCTTGTAGGGTGTAGAGGTTGATTTTTTCGTGGGTTTGTGAAAAGGGAACACAAGTCAATTTTTTTAATTTTTGACTTATTTGTAGGATAGTTTATCTACATAATATTCTCTATACTCCCGTCTCTTCTCTGCCCAACCACTTAATTGCTTGCTAATTGACTCTACATGTGTTAACATAGATTCAAGTGATTGTGCAAGCATGGTTATTTGTGAGGTTGAACTTGCAAGATCTTTCAACCTCACAATTAACTCCTCAATTTGTTTTTTGTTATTTTTAATTTCCCCCATTAAATTGGTTGAGTTCCAATGGGATGTTGAGGAATTGTTGGAGGTGTTTTTTGGGATTATCGTTCAGCAGGTATTTGGGCATGAGGTGAAGAAGGATTTTGAGGAGGAGAAGGAGGTGGAGTATCAACTCCTGAAAATTAAAGAAATTAACATCAAAAAATATTAAATCAACATATTTAATAACAAATTCACAAAAAAAAAATTACTCCTTTGAGCTCCCCATCAATGTGGCAACATTTTGGTGAAGAATCGATGAAGAATCGGTGAAGAAATCATGGAGTTTGAGCTCTCAATAACACAAGCATGCTTGGGAAGGGTTTGCAAGCTTTAGATGGAGGAAATAATATAGTCAAAAAATGAAATGATTTTGCACTTTTTTTTTTCTTTTAACAAGACATAACACACTTGCATTATGGATTTAAAAAAAAAATCAAAGACGGGTGGCCACAAATTGGCCCCCCATCTTCTTGCATCCGCCCAATATTATAATATAATATAATATTATATTATCATATAATATGATGTAATATTAATATAAGATAATATTCATCAAAATGTGCACATGTTTTGTTTTTATAAAAAATGTGTGTGTTTTGTATTCAAATAATGCACTCATGTTATGGATCGGATTTTTTGAGCCATAAAACGATCATGTTGTTTTATTTTTTTCAAAACATGAATGCATTTTGATCATTTTTGGGCATTTAGCCTCTTTTTTATGCCCCATCTTGGCACACATGCCAAATTATTGATCATCATGAGAATCTTGTTTGTTTCTCTACCAAAACCTCTCTTGGGAAGATATTGTTGAACAAGAGGATGAAAACATTGATATATCTCTTTCAAAATATAGTAAGATGGATTGTATAGATCAAGATGCTAAGGTAACATTAGATCCCTCATCAATAAAAGATCATCAACAAGTAGTTAACTTTGTTGAGGTTATGGATACATAATTGGCTAATAGTTCTCCTTTAATTATTGGACCTCCTAAAAGTCCTCTAATTATTGGATCTCCTAAATCGCCTCTCATTATAGGACCTCCTAAACCTCATGGCCATATCCTAAACTTTACAAAACAACTCACTAGTAATCATGTGTCAAAGAAACCAAGTTATCACATAGTTTCTCACACATATAACAATAGCAACAATAAGAAAGAAAATAAAATGTCAACATCCATCCCATTACCTCAACCATACCTCCCACCAACACCTAATATCCCTCAGTGAAGTGGTAAATAATATGATCTTGTTGAGAAAATTCGTAACACCCCTAATAAGATCTTGTGGGATTTGATTCAAACATCACCTATTTATCATGGAATGCTTCAAAATGATTTGTAGAAAGTTGTTGTCCCTCTTATTGTGGAGCCAAATGATGTAACAAATTTTCTTGAGAGCATGAATTTAGCTAGTGTGGACATTGTATTTCATCAAAGTGAATTACCCCCTTTGGAAACAAAAAAAATGATGCCTTGATGATAATGGTTGTTATTAACAAGATTGAGATTAGTTGAACTCTTATTGACAATGGTTCAAGGCTTAATTTTTGTAGTGTTCACCTTTTGGATAAAATTAGAGTAGACAATAACTTGATTCAACCAGATGCTTTGTATATCAAAGGCTTTTATAATATGGGAAGAAAACCGCTTGGTGTGATTACATTACCCATTAAAGTTGGTCCTATTGTATTGAAAACTCCCATCCATGTCATGCCTTGTGATCTTTCATACAATATTCTCTTGGGTAAACTATGGACTCAAGAGATGAAAGGTGTAACTTTAATGCTTCATTGTTTAATGAGATAAACATACAACAATAAGGTTTACATGATAAAAGATGATCCTAAATCTAAAAAAATGTTTACAAATTGAAACAAGAATAGAGAGACCTTTTAGAACATTGATACAAAAGTGGAACCTTTAAAAACTAAAGAAAAATACGTGTGTCTTTCATTTGTGACAATGTTATTGGATTTGATTGGGGATCATTAGATTTTACACCTACATTCATGGGGGAATATAATATTACAACAAAAAAATTGAGAAAAGTGAAAGAAGCTGCAATGTTATCTACACAATATATAATTGAATCATCTATTATTAGTAATTACACTTCCAAGGAAAAGCTACTAGTATCTTCTATGCTAATATTTCCAAGAAATGATGTATGATTTCATACATACCTTCAAGTACATATAATATATTAACACTTCAAACCTACACATCAAGATTAATAGCTATAGACCTTCTTTTGACCCTTGAGCTGCTCAAGGGCATCCTCCTAATCATTATCAGTAGTATTATCCTCCACCACAAAGGCCCACTCAATACCTGATGATGGCGCATTTCCCATATTAAACTTGAGGAATTCAGTTCCCAATTTTTCTTGATGTTTATAGCGATTGTCATTGTGATGGCAGTGATAACAATTGGAGCCCATTGTGCTACTAGAGTAGCATTGAACATAGGCAAGTGACCAGCTCTAGAATGAAAACCCATACAATGAAAAAAAATTCTAAAAAAAGAATCGACTCCCCTTCACCACTATGGCATTATCAAAGATTCTCATAGACCTAATCATGTACTTCATTTCACCTACTTCCAAAAAATTGCTACAAACATATAAGAGATATCTATATTTTCTCTACACTTGTTTTGAATTGAGATAAACAATTAACCCAACCTCACCTTAACAATGTGAATCATTACAACTATATTCACTTACATGGAGATCAATTATGAAATTTTTTCTTTTCTTTGCAATCAATTTGAATGTGGTGTCCATGATTTACGATAAGAAAAATAGTGAGAATGGGGTTGACGTAATGCATTTATGGAAGAAATATCCATATCTTCCCATAAGTTTTTTTTTTGTGTTACCAGAAGGTATCTCAAGAAGTATGTAATGTCCCTAATAGGAATTTTACTGATTTTACATTAAATTATCAATTTCCCAAGAAAACAATGGATTTAGAAGGTACCTTGGCTTGATTTAATTATTGGAAACAAGTTAGGGATCAATTACAATAATAACTTAACAAGTAGAGTGTCATGATAAAACATTAGTAAATCCATATTAAATTTATTAATCCATTTATTTCCTTACCCTAGGGATGCTCAACCATGGGGGAGCATGGAAGAGAGTGACTCAATGGGGTGTCTTAGTCCCTCTAGGCATCATGTAGAACATGCCATTCATATGAGGTGGCATTCTTGGCCTCATGTGGCACATGCCATTCATATGATGTGGCCTACTTAGGGAATATTCTAATTTATCCATTATCCCCTCATCTTACCATCCGTTTCCATTTCCCCATGATTGATCTCCCTGTCTTGTTGCACCATCATAGGGGAGTGAGGTTACAAAGGGCATCCTAGTGGCCCAACTCTCCTAGGCCCAAATGCAATACCCCTTTGGCCCATGTGGGCTCATCTTGTCCAACCCCTCGAGTGGTGTACCTAGAGGAGGGCCCCATCACTATACCCCTTTTGCAGCTCTCCCTTCTCCCATCATGGTGAAGATATATGCATAGCAAACTAATCAAATTCATATATTTAAATAATCACATTAGCAAGACATAATGATTTATGAGTATGATACCATAAGATATAAATGATAATATGCATGATCCATTGATCATATTTAAACAATACATTATATTTCCATATAAATATCCTACAACAAACATATGAATTCCCAATTCTACAATCACAAGATAATTTATGCAACTGAGTGTTTGCTAGTTGATCTGATTCTCTTCTTCCTCCTAATTTGATGCCTTCCTCCCTCTATTTCTTATTCTACTTATACCTTTATGAATGAAGACATCACTTCACAAAATCCACTTCCAAAGGGACACCTCCTTTCAATCGCTACCTTTCATAAACCATTTGTTAACTATGTTCGTTACATGAATGATTCTAATCATTGCCTTGCATATAATAACTATAAGTAGTAAATAATTCACAACACCTTTAGTCTAACATATGTGATTTTATTAATTGATTTAAGCTTCTTTAATGAGTTGGCCATATATTAGTTTCAATGCTTTAACTTTTATAAAGGGAAGTCAACCGTAGTAGAATTTCGATGTCTTCAATATTTGTTGCTATATATTATGGATTTATCTAACATATTATTAGTTTCTTATGAATATTTTTATTATTATAATAATTATAATTAATAATATCAATTGTTCTATTTTGTATTATAATAGTTGTATTATAATTATAATATTATCTATCATAATTATAATTATGATAATATTTAAATTGTAATTTTTTATATTTATATTTTTGATATTTATTTTATTTAGTTATTTGTATTTCAATACTTCATATTTTCATGTTACAATTTTAGGGGCATGATAGATGTTATTTATTTTATTTGTTTGTTTTCTTCTCAATGCTTGGGTTTTAAGTGGAAATTTTATGGCCATGATAGTCCACCCTACCCAAGATTGGTTGTCCTAAAGAAATCACTAGGACTTGGAATCTCTTGGCACTGTCCCTTCTTCCTAAAGCTTGACGAATAGACCCTATGATTGATTTCCCATAATTCTTAGGATCTCTCAAGAGTCCAAATTATTTTTCTTTTGCATTTTCTTAAAAATATTGTTTGTCCCTTAAGAGATTGACCATTCTAGGTCGAGATGATACATCAATGCATTTATATCTTGAAGTTTGAATCTTAATGTTAATCCATCTTGGTATCTTTGGTTATGCCTACATTTTTGTGAAAACTAGTGATGGCAATGTGTGGGTTTCCATTAAGGTCAACTACTACCATTTTAGCTTCACTATGGTTAGTGGTTATAATTGATTGTTCCTTCCTTCGAAACTTTTAAAATTTTGATTTCTTGATTTCCTAATGAATAGATGGGTGACGTTTTCTTGATTTCTTGATGGATAGATGAACAATGATTGCTTGATTTCTTGAGTGATGATTGCTAAATAAATTGATTTATCTTCTATGTCTATTTCTTTGAAGGGGTCACTACCCTTCATGGGTGTCTTTTTGAAAATTATATTTTACTTCCAAGTAGATTGATAGATTTATTTCCTATTGATAGTTTCTTTCACAGGGACAAGATTCCTCCTTTTATATCTTATTGTTGAGAGACTCATAGTATTTAACTTTGGAAGGGTAAAAAATTTTCACATTTGGGGTTACATTCTTTTCACTCATGTTCACTACCCTTAAAGACTTAATTTAAACTTCTTACAAAATTAATTTATGTTCTATTCTCAATTGGATTCTTCAAATAGTGGTATGTATGAAATGCTCTTCCTTTTATAACAAGGGTTTGAGGGATTCACACCTCTATTGTGCCTTCAACACACGCCCTATTTGAAATAGGGACCCTCTTTCTTTTTTCCTTGCCGGGTTAGTTTTGTCATTGCCTCATTTTGCATGCCCCTTGTTTTGTGTCCTAGATGGTCAATGAGCTTTAGAGAAGTCATGTTGAGTTGACCATGTTTTGCCCCCCTCAATTTTTTAAGGCTTTAGGCCTTTGTAGACCTTCTTTGGCTAATTGCCTTCACTTTTTAGAATTGGCATTCATGGAGCTGGGTGGGTCCACCCATTTAGGCAGCCCCATGTGGGTTTCCTTCACCCCACGGCCATTCGAAACGACTTTCATTCGATGTCCTACTCAGCAGAACCTGACTCTTGGATCACTGTTTTCCATTGCCAACCTTCTGAGTGGCTAACTGTTGGCTGTCATTTTTGTTCTGGGTTCCACCCTTCCTGTGGCCATTTTCAAATTGCTGCCCACCAACCACCAAGGCCATCGTACGATCATTGATAGGGTGCATTTAATATGCTATTTTCTATAAATAACCAACTCTCAACTATCATTTTCACTTTTTAGTTGATCAGAGAAAGAGTCAGAGCTCTACAAATGCCACTGTCACTCTTGCAAAGTTCATTCGCCATTTTGAGGTCCTTATTTCCAGCTTGGTCATTCACATTCATCGTGTTTTAGAGGTAGGTTTTCCACTGCACACCTTACTTTGAGTTTTCTTCGATTTCTATGCAAAATTGATGAATTTGAGGGAGGAAAGCTTATGAACTAAATAGATTAAACCAAGCTGCATAAAACCCATGACATAGAATTTTAGCAAACTTCAAAAATCACCTCGTTGGCCTTGCGTGGAACTCAAACTCTCCATCGTTGTTCCTGAACCAGGGAATTCATCCCCTGTGGGCCTGCACCCTCGCTGTCACCATTATCAACTTTGAAAATGAATCAAACTTAAAGATGAAAATCATCTATTCCAGGTCCACCCTCGTGGGAGAGCTCCCTTCCTTGGCCACCCTGAACTTAGTGTATTTTCATGAAGTGAAATGAAGATCCACCAACCCTCTTGGGTCCCCAGGCGTGGATCTCTACTTGCAAAATGCCTTCTATCTTTGCTATTTTAAACGACTAATCAATCATGACCTGATATGTGGGCTTCACCCTGTTGATTGCCCCATAAGCTTAAATTCTACAAAAATCAAAGTCTTGGTGCTTAGTGGATCCCCCCTTGTGGACTTCCACTTAGGGAATTGCGTCTGCACTTTGCCATTTTGAATGGCTTTTGTGGCCCATCCTTGCACCCGTTGGACTCCGCCATCTCACCTGCTATCCAAGTCAAAAGGTAGTTATTAGAGGAATGTGGGTCATCCCCCATGGAATTTTAGTCCCCTTTCCCCAGTGCATAAACGACTATCCTAAATGGTGAAACCTCACCGTTTTCCCAACTGTTGGGTCTCAAGCCTACCTCTACGGACCAATTTCATTTGCACCCTAAAAGGCTACACATAAGCCTATTTTTGGGCCCCTCCTAGTAGACTTCCATCCATGGCTTCCATGTTGAAATCGCCATCCTAAACGGCTCCTAGTGACCAACTTTCCATCCTTCGGGTCTTGGGTCCTCAATGTCCGCCTGTATGCCGAATTGAAATGATTAAGTGCCGAACCTTAAGCGGGTTTCTTTTGCTGAGTTGCTGTTTGCGTCATTCCATCCTAGCCCTGCCATTCCTAAATGGAAAATTATCCACATCCCCTCGCTACATGGGACCCAACCTTCCCATCACCCTTGGACTTTCCAATGATAAGTGCATGAAACCAAAGCCTTATGTGGACCCGATGCTATGGGTTGCTTATGTCGAATAGCCATTAATTTTTTTCCTTCTTGAATGGCCACCACCTAGCATCTTCCCACCTCATTTGACCCAAAAGATTGAGCTCCAAATGAACTATATTGATCGCCTTTCAAAGCTATGTGTCCGGCTTGAGCTCAGGAAGATGGTCGCAACTGAACATGCCCATGTGCATGATGTTGAAGACTTTTGGGTCAACTACAAAGACAAAAAATAAGTGTGAATGAGGCACTATATGCACATGATGACATACTTCATCAAGAGGTTCAACCTATTCCCCATGCTAGATCAAGTGGTGGAAGATGGAAACACAGTGATCGATCCTTGATATGGTGCAGTCGCTAATCTCCCACTACCAACAATTGATTGGAATGAAGATGAGGTGAATGACCTCAATATCTTGATGAAGCTAGTTGAGGAAAGGACAAAAGAATGAATCAATGGGAAAGTTGCCCAATTGAAGCTACAGGGAGTTGCCCTAACTTATGGAGAGCTTGAAAACAAGCCAACAAGTGAAACATACAGTGGGACAACTGCTACCCCATCAGGAGAAACTTCAAAATCTCCTCCAACCACCAAATCGAGAAAGAGAAAAGAAGCGGATGAAAGTCAGCCTGGGGCCAAGGTGTATGCAAGAAAGGAAGTGGAAGGTGAATCCTCCAAGAGATCGAAGACATCAAGCATGTACACCATCCAAGAGGACCCACTCCATGAGGGAGAGGAACTAGAGGCTGACCAATTGAAGTCCCCACCTGCTACCTCTACTCTCGCAACCACCACTCCTGCCATTGCCACTACTGTTGCCCCTCTACCTACTTCTTAGGTGATGGTTGCTACTTCTCTACTTGTGGTGGACATCTTAGTCCATCTTGCTTCCACCCTGCCCACTATGTAAATTGTAATGCCCCGTCTAAATAACCTAAGAATGTTGCAAAGGTGATATAAAAGTGTAATAATTTTTTTTTTAAAGTACTAATATAATGTTAACTAGTTGCATACATTCTTAGGTTAATCGACGTTACACTACTTTAAGTTCTCCATAAGCGACTTATGTACTTCGCATTGCTCCCAATTTTAAAAACATAACATAAAACAACCATTGCACATAATTTAAATTTCCATTCAAGATATATTAAAGTACATATACTTTTCCATACATTGCATTGATAAGATATTACATTGCTCATCCATCTGATGAGATAGTTTAAATAATAGATACAATTTTACAAATGATCTCCTCTTATACAATTGAGGGATGTTTTTACATTACAAGTTACAATATACAAT
The DNA here is from genome assembly GCA_007258455.2 of Sequoia sempervirens. Lineage (NCBI taxonomy): Eukaryota > Viridiplantae > Streptophyta > Pinopsida > Cupressales > Cupressaceae > Sequoia > Sequoia sempervirens. Next base: position 139,151 of record VDFB02391312.1, read on the forward strand.
GATGAAGAATAAAAGAAGTCCATATGCGAGCTCTCCATCCCTGAAGCGCTCAATGCAACAATCGAACTGGGGACCCAACGGAGTAAGGTGCACGTTCCACCCAACCATGTGGTACCCGTAGGTCCACCCCCCGTGCTAGGAGATAGTAATAAGGCTACCTAGACCAAATCTACTAACCCTAGACACTAGTACATACAATCTATAGGTTACATTGCTTCCAGATTTGACAATTGATTGATACACAATTTCAAGGTATAACTATTATTCTAGGTGGAGTGTCATCACAACGATGCAATGGTTACCCTGGTGTTTCTTCCTAGGTCCCGGCCCCCAATCCTTGGGTTACCCTGGTAACCTCTTACGAAACCCGGCCCCTATTGCATGCATTTGCAGAATCAAATGTCCCTTAAGGAAACGAGACATTGATTTGCCATTCCAGGCCTTCTCGACTTATACTCTTGACTGTAGTAGCTCAAGAGTCATAAACGAGGCATGTACCTCTTGTTACAAGTTTTAAATTTAACTACTGTGTTCTTTAGTTTTCACTGACTTACTTAACTAATCGTAAGTTACCCTGACACCACTTTGTGTGTCGGCCCTTACGACTAGCCACTCCCCTAAACATAACAAGGTTACTAGGTTCACATGACTAGGGTTTACCATATGCACAATTACATCTCACAATGAAAAAACAAATCAAAACAGTATCATACTCCTCTTTTAATTCTTGCACATACCCAAGTCAATAGAAATATTTTGAAAACAATACTGCCCTTCTTAACCCAGTTGATCTGGAAGACTTAATTTTTTTCCCGTTTTGCCCATTTAAATACACAACTGAAATCAAATCATCAAATTATACAACTAAAATTTGGATTTACTAAATCCATGTATCAAACAGTTTGAAATAAACATATTTGCAAATTGCAAGAAAATAATTACTTCTATTATTCTGTCTTGCTGATTTTCACAATTTTACTAATTATAATTCTCTATAGTTTTCTCATCCTTTATTTAACATTTTTCTAAAACATTATTGTTTTAAAAGAAATATTGTATACAAATATATACAATATAAATTTCTTTTATTAACTCATAATTTACAACATTTAAATAAATAAATATATACAAATAATTATATATATATATATATATATATATATATATATATATATATTTATATACATATATATTATTTAAATTGATATTAATAATAATAAAAAGAAACATTAACATTAACGAAATTTAATTTTCGTTTAATAAAAACAATTCATAAAAATCAAATTAGGGAAGACTTCCCGCAGAGCGGCCCGTGAAGGTGAAGGCCAGGGTTGTGCCAGTATGGTGTGCACAAATGCTGCACCAAAAAAGAGAGGGGGGGGTCTGGCCCTCCCAATGTATTTAATTTTTTTTTTAAAATTTAAAATTTAAACGCCATTACGGTGGCGAATTTCAAACGCGATTTTACATTTTCAAAAAAAAATAAATCTCAATAAAGAATTTCGCCTATGGCGAATTTTATCTTTAATATTTAACAAATTTATCACTATATATATATAGAAAAAAAATTAGGTTTTCACAGTAAATTAAAACACAGATCTGTAAAACTTTCTTGGGGTTTCATAATGAAATTTGGGTAATTATTTTTTTAATTTTCTCAGATTTTGACAGGAAACAATAGAATAATATTTTTACATTCCAAAACCACTATACCCAGAAATTTTTCTATTTTCCATTCAAATAATTTTTTTCAAGAAAACAAAACAAAATGCTTTTAACAGATAATTTTCTTCACACTAAAATTTCTCACAGCAGTATGAAGTTAAAAATCTTTACAGGTAAAATAAATAAACAAAGATTTCATTTACTCTTTAAATATATAATTAACTTGCTTTCTTTTTTCTAAAATAAATAAACAATTTCACCAGAAGATTACCTGTTATCCAATGCTTTGAAAATTTATCTGTAGCTTCCAGTTTTCTTCCCGCACAGCAAAACCCAAACCAATCTCAAGTTTTCCAACTAACACAATAGATCCTCCCACCAAGATTCTTGAAATATCTTCCACACAAATTCACAATCCCCAAAATAACAGAGAGATCACAAATCTTAAGAATATCAAAATTTTACAGTAAAGATAATTTTTGCCAGAGACAGAAAAATTTTCCCCGAGGCAACAGAATAACCCCGTGCAATTTCCCGAGATCCTCAATATCCTCCGTGAAATTTTTTAACAACCTTTGCCATTATGGCACTCATACACTTGTCGAGAAGTTGTTGAGAAATATCTTCTCCACTCCTCGGCAAGTTTTGCCATTCAATAATTTTGCATGCAATTTCAAATAATCTATTTAATTTTAAAATTTGAAATTAATTTTCTTTCAAAAACACATGCAACTTAATTAATTAATTATTATTATTTTTTTTCTAATTTATTTAAACACAATATAATTTATGCACTTAATAATTTAATCTAATTAATTAATTAATTTAATTAAATAGTTAAATCCTTTTAAAGATCAACTATTTAACTAATTAAATTAACTAATGTATTAAATAATTAAGTAAATAAATTTCAATTATATTTAAATATTAATTTTTTTATAACAATAAATAAAACACAATAATCAACATTAAACATAAGTAAATTTACCTTTTTCAAGAACAATTAAACCAACAGAAACACATTACAACCTACGACTCAAAACTGAAAACTGAAATTGTACTAAGACTAGGGTTAAAGACCGGACTAGGATTAACCTAACTACTATCTCCCATTCAACATTTTCCGTTGAGTCTTGACACACTCAGACCTGATTACACAAGTGGAGTCGGTGTCATGTACCTGCAAATTCCTGCAACCAAGCAAACAATGTGCATACACGTATATATATATATATAGCATTAAAACAGTAAACAGGCACACCGTGCGGAGAAAATCACAGATATCGCAGGGCACTCGCAAGCGAGTGATGCGATTCTGTTCTCCACACCAATACACTCACAAAAAACTGACTCAATACATGTTAGTCCATCATAAGCATGTGCATAACCATAACAACTGAAATTAAGCATCTACGCTAAATCATGTCATGTCTGAAAACAATAAACATCACACAAAGTATCATCATGTCACACAATAATCCATCATCGCTCAAAATCAGCGATCCAAATATCCAACAAAACAACATAAGTCTAACAACATGAGAAAGTATCAACAGAAAGCATAGCATAAATGGAGGGGTACTACATCCTCCCCCCCTAGGATCAGGCTTGCTCCTGAAAGCCTGCGAACAAATAGGGATAAAGTTCCCTCATGCGTGTCGCATCCTCCCAGGTAGCCGAAGCCTCATGGCTAGGATCCCATTGGACCCTCACCTGATCAACGTCTCGACCCCTGAGACTGAGCGTCCGGTGCTGAAGAATGGCCATGGGCTCCAAAGCCAGCTGCCCGTCCTCTACCTGTAATGCATTCCAATCAAGTACATGAGATATGTCAGGATGATATGGTCTAAGTACTGACACATGAAAAACATCATGAATACGAGACAAACTAGGTGGTAAGGCGAGTCAATATGCCACGGGACCAATTCTCTCTAAGATCTTGAATGGTCCTACGAAACGAGGTGCAAGCTTAGAGCCTTTTCCGTAACGGATTGGACTCTTTCGCGGTCGCACTCGAAGAAACACTCTATCACCAACAGCGAAATGTCGATCAATCCTATGCGCATCGGCATATTTCTTTTGCCTATCCTGAGCTGCAATCAAATGCTCTCTAATACGGTCAACCTGTTGCTCCATGTCACGAAGCATCTCAGGTCCTAATAGTACTCTATCCTCTAGTCGATCCCAACTCAAAGGAGTTCGACAAGGACGACCGTATAATGCCTGATAGGGTGGCATACCTATAGAACTCTGATATCCGTTGTTATAAGCAAATTCCACTAAGTACAAGTATTCCTCCCAACGAGATTGTTGGTCCATTACGTACATCCTAAGCATATCCTCTAATATTTGGTTAACTCTTTCAGTTTGACCATCGGTTTGAGGATGATAGGCTGAACTAAAGTTCAACTGTGTACCTAATGCACGTTGCAAAGAAGTCCATAAAGCTGAAGTGAATACAGGATCTCTATCTGATATGATTCTACGAGGAATCCCATGCAATCTAACAATGTCTTCCATGAATATCCTAGCTACCGATGAAGCATTATATGATGAACGTACAGGTGAAAAGTGAGCTACTTTATTCAAACGGTCAACAGTTACCATAATGGCATCATGTCGACGTGAAGACGTAGGTAACCCAACAATAAAGTCAATGGATATAATATCCCATTTCCATTCTGGAATGAGATGTGGCTGCAATAATCCAGCAGGATGATGATGCTCAGCTTTAACTCGCTGGCATTCGAGACATCTCGATACATAATCAGCAATATCACGCTTCATACCAGGCCAGAAATACAATTGCCTAAGATCGGCATGCATTTTCTTGACACCTGGATGAGCTGAATACGGAGCTCTATGAGCTTCAGTCATGATTAATGTACGAAGACTCTCTACATGAGGTACATAAATGCGACCTAAATGTCGTAATATACCATCCGATTCTAGGACATAACCTTCAAATCGACCTTCTAAAGATCTACCCGATTCGATCTCTGACTTCACTTCCTGATATAATCTATCAGTAGGAAGTGCAGCTACTATTTGACCTCTCAAATCTACTTCAAGAGTAGTAGCAGAGATCTCATGACGACGTCGGCTAAGAGCATCAGCCACTACGTTCTCTTTGCCTTGAACATACTTTACTTCAAAATCGTACTCACACAAGAACTCCATCCATCATCTTTGCCTTGCATTCAAGTTAGGTTGCGTGAATATGTATTGCAAACTACGGTGATCGGTATGAAGTTCAAAGTGATGACCTAATAAGAAATGCCTCCAACGAACTAATGCATGCACTACCGCAGCTAGTTCTAGGTCATGAGTAGGATAGTTTAATTCGTGGTCCTTGAGTTTGCGAGACTCATAAGCAACCACACGCCCATCTTGCATCAAGACTGCTCCCAAACCTTCTAAAGATGCATCCGCACAAACTACGAAATCCTTAGTAGGATCAGGAACAATAAGTATAGGCGCATTAGTTAGCTTTTCTTTAAGAGTTTGAAAAGCTAACTGACACTGTTCCGTCCAAACAAACTTCTTCCCTTTCCTCTGAAGAGAAGTAATAGGATGACCGATCCTAGAAAAACCCTCTACAAAACGTCTATAATAGCCAGCTAACCCCATAAAACTATGAACTTCACCTACATTAGTAGGTGCGGGCCAATCAACTATGGCTTGGATCTTTGAAGGATCCACAACAATACCTTTTCCAGATATCACATGTCCAAGGTATTTAATTTCAGATTGAAAGAAGTCACACTTCTTCAGGTTTGCATACAATTGATTTTCTCTTAAACATTGCAACACCTATCTCAAGTGTTCTTCATGTTCCTTCATGTTCCTCGAATAGACTAAAATTTCATCGAGAAATACCAGGACAAAGCGATCAAGGTATGTATGAAATATGCCATTCATTAAACTCATGAATACCGAAGGTGCATTCGTTAACCCAAAGGGTACTACTCTGAATTCGTAATGCCCATAACAAGTTTGAAAAGCAGTTTTATGGATGTTCGCTTCAGCTATACGTAATTGATGATAACTGGATTTTAAATCAATTTTAGAGAACACATTAGCTCCCTTAATTTGATCAAAAAGATCATCGATTCTAGGCAAAGGATAACGATTCTTAATCGTAACCTTGTTCAATTGACGATAGTCAATGCAAAGCCTAAGAGATCTGTCCTTCTTCTTTACGAAGATGACAGGTGCTCCCCAATGGGATACACTTGGATGAATGAAACCCTTTTCTAGAAGTTCCTCTAACTGAATACGAAGTTCCTCTAACTCCTGAGTCGTCATTCTATAAGGAGCTCTAGAAATAGGCTCAGCTCCAGGAACTAAGTCAACTCTAAAGTCGATATCCCTCTTCGGTGGCATTCCAGGAATGTCATCAGGAAATACATCTGCGAATTCCCTAAGAATAGGATGATCATCAAGAGATACCTCTCGACTCTCACCCTCATCTAAATCGGTAACTGTTGTTGCAAACAGTTGACATCCCTGACGAAGACATCTCTTTAGTTGCATAGCAGAAATCATCCACAAAGAGATAGGTCTTTGAATACCTACGATTTCCACTTTCACACCAAAATCATCCATGCAACTAACTGTCTTAAGTCGACAGTCGATTACAGCATGATGAGATGCTAACCAATCCATACCTAGTACTATATCATACGAACCTAAGGGAGTAACATATAAATCTACTAAAGTAGTTAACGTACCTATTTTAAGTTCACAGTTATATACTAAGTTATCTACTGCTACTTTCACCCCAGAGGCGAATTCAACTTGCCATTTACCACCTTGTTTAACCGCCACAAGACCACAACGGTCAACAATGGATGGTGAAATAAAGGAGTCAGTGGCTCCAGAATCAAAAAGTATAGATACATTAACACCATTTAACTTACCTAAAGATTCGACCACCATATTCTGGTGATCAGCTTGGCGGTCATAAACCGCTGCATATACTGTATGTGCACGTCCTGCATCGCCCACCGTAGGCTTTGAAACTGTAGGTCGAGGCCCATAACTAGTAGAGCCTCTCATCGGACACTGCCTAGCAATGTGACCATGCTGCCCACAAGAATAACAACCTGTACCCGTACCTCTACCAAATCCTCTGCCACCTGAAGGTGCATTGGACTGCTGAAAACTACCCCTACTGACGGTAGACTGTGCACTCTGCGCAGGCTGATCCTACCTATTGCGCTTATTGCGCCACCAGTTACGACCCTTTCCTGACTGAGGACTGTTCTATTGTTGAGGTTGAGGGTTATTGTTCTTTTGAGGTGTTTTCTGTTGCTTCCCACCCTTTGTGGGTGTCTGTTGGTTCTTGGAAGAACCACCTGTCTGTGCCTGTCCACCCCGTGGACTAAAACCTGCTGCAGGAGCACTCCCAATCTACACTCCTGTATGCCCACCTAAAGCCATAATAAGAATCTCCTCAACTATGCGAGCCTTCTCCACTGTGACTTCCATAGTCTTTGGCTCAAAGACTCGGACACCACCACTGATACGGGCGTTTAATCCCCTGATAAAATGCTGCAGTAACATAGGCTCATCATCACCGATACCAGCATACTGCTTGAGTTCATAAAACCTACGTTCGTATTGCTCTACAGAAAGAGCTAACTGGCATAGATCATGGAACTCGTCAGCCCTACGCTGCCTCCAGTGTTCCAAAAGGAACCGAGCTCTAAACCTCTCGAGAAACATCTCCCAAGACACAGAACCAATATCTATGTGGAGCTTCCGCTCCTTAAGGCGCCACCATGTAGAGGCGAATCCTCTCAAGTGCATAATAGCACATCTGGCACAGGTATTGCTACCGTAAGGGTGCATGGCAAAGCATCTACCCAAATCAAGTAGCCAGGTCTTAGCCTCTAATCCTCCTCCTGAACCATCAAAGGTAGGAGGATGTGCTCTCAGTAAATCCCTCATGTGACCAACAATAATAGAATCCTGATGTGCTGTGTCATCTACTCTCCTAGGGGATCTATCTCTCTCTCTCACAACCTCCTGCTCATCTTCCTGTCTAGGTCCAAGACGAGCCATGACCTCCTCTAAAAGTGGACGTATCTGAGAACCCTCTACTCTGACTGTTCAGGATTCTGACCCTCATTTCTCTGACCCATCTGATCCGCTTGGTCACTATGGTGAGGGCTAGGAGGGGGAGTAACCTGAGGGATTGGCCCACGGCTTCCACCCCTACCTCTACCACGACCTCTTCCTCCTCACCTAGGCATGTTCCTACACAAGACAATTACGAGTCTTAGATACTGTTCAACCAAGGTTATCAGTTGCGACACTACGTACTAGGTCAACCTAATGGGCTCTAGATTACCCAGAGCGTCCAGTGTTTGTAACCTTGGCTCTGATACCAATCTGTAATGCCCCGTCTAAATAACCTAAGAATGTTGCAAAGGTGATATAAAAGTGTAATACTTTTTTTTTAAAGTACTAATATAATGTTAACTAGTTGCATACATTCTTAGGTTAATCGACATTACACTACTTTAAGTTCTCCATAAGCGACTTATGTACTTCGCATTGCTCCCAATTTTAAAAACATAACATAAAACAACCATTGCACATAATTTAAATTTCCATTCAAGATATATTAAAGTACATATACTTTTCCATACATTGCATTGATAAGATATTACATTGCTCATCCATCTGATGAGATAGTTTAAATAATAGATACAATTTTACAAATGATCTCCTCTTATACAATTGAGGGATGTTTTTACATTACAAGTTACAATATACAATGATGAAGAATAAAAGAAGTCCATATGCGAGCTCTCCATCCCTGAAGCGTTCAATGCAACAATCGAACTGGGGACCCAACGGAGTAAGGTGCATGTTCCACCCAACCATGTGGTACCCGTAGGTCCACCCCCCGTGCTAGGAGATAGTAATAAGGCTACCTAGACCAAATCTACTAACCCTAGACACTAGTACATACAATCTATAGGTTACATTGCTTCCAGATTTGACAATTGATTGATACACAATTTCAAGGTATAACTGTTATTCTAGGTGGAGTGTCATCACAACGATGCAATGGTTACCCTGGTGTTTCTTCCTAGGTCCCGGCCCCCAATCCTTGGGTTACCCTGGTAACCTCTTACGAAACCCGGCCCCTATTGCATGCATTTGCAGAATCAAATGTCCCTTAAGGAAACGAGACATTGATTTGCCATTCCAGGCCTTCTCGACTTATACTCTTGACTGTAGTAGCTCAAGAGTCATAAACGAGGCATGTACCTCTTGTTACAAGTTTTAAATTTAACTACTATGTTCTTTAGTTTTCACTGACTTACTTAACTAATCGTAAGTTACCCTGACACCACTTTGTGTGTCGGCCCTTACGACTAGCCACTCCCCTAAACATAACAAGGTTACTAGGTTCACATGACTAGGGTTTACCATATGCAAAATTACATCTCACAATGAAAAAACAAATCAAAACAATATCATACTCCTCTTTTAATTCTTGCACATACCCAAGTCAATAGAAATATTTTGAAAACAATACTGCCCTTCTTAACCCAGTTGATCTGGAAGACTTATTTTTTTTCCCGTTTTGCCCATTTAAATACACAACTGAAATCAAATCATCAAATTATACAACTAAAATTTGGATTTACTAAATCCATATATCAAACAGTTTGAAATAAACATATTTGCAAATTGCAAGAAAATAATTACTTCTATTATTCTGTCTTGCTGATTTTCACAATTTTACTAATTATAATTCTCTATAGTTTTCTCATCCTTTATTTAACATTTTTCTAAAACATTATTGTTTTAAAAGAAATATTGTATACAAATATATACAATATAAATTTCTTTTATTAACTCATAATTTACAACATTTAAATAAATAAATATATACAAATAATTATATATATATATATATATATATATATATATATATATATATATATATATATATTTATATACATATATATTATTTAAACTAATATTAATAATAATAAAAAGAAACATTAACATTAACTAAATTTAATTTTCGTTTAATAAAAACAATTCATAAAAAGCAAATTAGGGAAAGACTTCCCCTGGCGCAGCCCGCGGCCTGTGAAGGCCGCGGCCCAGCAGCCCTTACCAGGGCTGCACCCAACAGCCCTGGTGGCTGCCAGCCGTGGGGCTGCGCCTCCACCAAAAGGGGAGAGGGGAGGGTTCGGCCCTCCCAAACCTGTGTATTTTTTTTTTAAAATTTAAAATTTAAACGCCATTACGGTGACGCGAATTTCAAACGCGATTTTACATTTTCAAAAAAAAATAAATCTCAATAAAGAATTTCGCCTATGGCGAATTTTATCTTTAATATTTAACAAATTTATCACTATATATATATAGAAAAAAAATTAGGTTTTCACAGTAAATTAAAACACAGATCTGTAAAACTTTCTTGGGGTTTCATAATGAAATTTGGGTAATTATTTTTTTAATTTTCTCAGATTTTGACAGGAAACAATAGAATAATATTTTTACATTCCAAAACCACTATACCCAGAAATTTTTCTATTTTCCATTCAAATAATTTTTTTCAAGAAAACAAAACAAAATGCTTTTAATAGATAATTTTCTTCACACTAAAATTTCTCACAGCAGTATGAAATTAAAAATCTTTACAGGTAAAATAAATAAACAAAGATTTCATTTACTCTTTAAATATATAATTAACTTGCTTTCTTTTTTTTTTTCTAAAATAAATAAACAATTTCACCAAAAGATTACCTGTTATCCAATGCTTTGAAAATTTATCTGTAGCTTTCAGTTTTCTTCCCGCACAGCAAAACCCAAACCAATCTCAAGTTTTCCAACTAACACAATAGATCCTCCCACCAAGATTCTTGAAAGATCTTCCACACAAATTCACAATCCCCAAAATAACAGAGAGATCACAAATCTTAAGAATATCAAAATTTTACAGTAAAGATAATTTTTGCCAGAGACAGAAAAATTTTCCCCGAGGCAACAGAATAACCCCGTGCAATTTCCCGAGATCCTCAATATCCTCCGTGAATTTTTTTAACAACCTTTACCATTATGGCACTCATACACTTGTCGAGAAGTTGTTGAGAAATATCTTCTCCACTCCTCGACAAGTTTTGCCATTCAATAATTTTGCATGCAATTTCAAATAATCTATTTAATTTTAAAATTTGAAATTAATTTTCTTTCAAAAACACATGCAACTTAATTAATTAATTAATTTTTATTTTTTTTTCTAATTTATTTAAACACAATATAATTTATGCACTTAATAATTTAATCTAATTAATTAATTAATTTAATTAAATAGTTAAATCCTTTTAAAGATCAACTATTTAACTAATTAAATTAACTAATGTATTAAATAATTAAGTAAATAAATTTCAATTATATTTAAATATTAATTTTTTTATAACAATAAATAAAACACAATAATCAACATTAAACATAAGTAAATTTACCTTTTTCAAGAACAATTAAACCAACAGAAACACATTACAACCTACGACTCAAAACTGAAAACTGAAATTGTACTAAGACTAGGGTTAAAGACCGGACTAGGATTAACCTAACTACTATCTCCCATTCAACATTTTCCGTTGAGTCTTGACACACTCAGACCTGATTACACAAGTGGAGTCGGTGTCATGTACCTGCAAATTCCTGCAACCAAGCAAACAATGTGCATACACGTATATATATATATATAGCATTAAAACAGTAAACAGGCACACCGTGCGGAGAAAATCACAGATATCGCAGGGCACTCGCAAGCGAGTGATGCGATTCTGTTCTCCACACCAATACACTCACAAAAAACTGACTCAATACATGTTAGTCCATCATAAGCATGTGCATAACCATAACAACTGAAATTAAGCATCTACGCTAAATCATGTCATGTCTGAAAACAATAAACATCACACAAAGTATCATCATGTCACACAATAATCCATCATCGCTCAAAATCAGCGATCCAAGTGTCTAACAACATGAGAAAGTATCAACAGAAAACATAGCATAAACGGAGGGGTACTACATAAATAATGGTTATAGAATCTTCCTCTATGACTACCTCTTTGCTCTCCTCTTCCTTCATGTCTCCATTGACATCTCTTACATTAGCAACAACAACAATACCAATGCCTGCTCTCTTGCTCCTGGAGGCCTTCTCCTGCCACATGCAAAAAATTCCTATAGAGTTATTTGGGGTGCTAATGAACCCAACCATACAAGCTTCCTTAGCATAGATAGTTGAAAACCTCCCCATCCAGACTCCTCCAATTGAGCCACCAGAGATGAAAGCGACAATGGAAATATCAGAAGATTTGGAGCAGTGAGAAAGGGAAGCAAAAAAAAGATGGAAGAGGAAGTAGATGATTACCATGAGCACCCTGACTACTAGCATATGACAATTGACAAAGTGGTGTGTGAAGGAGAAGAATAAGAAGAAACACAGTCATATGAGGAGGACATCAAGGAGACTGGCACAAAATACATTGTAGAAACTTTTGACCCTGACCTCAAAGAGGATTTGGCTCGACAACTCAAGAATGTGGGAGAGGAAGTAGAAAGGAAACACTTTGATGAAGGAAAGAAAATGGAGGACACCAAGTTGCCCACTAGGGAACATGAAAAAATTCCGGAGCATAATACAAAGATGCCTCTTTCAGAGGGGTAGGAAGAGAGCCTCAAGCACGATGAAGAGGTGCCATCTCAACATGAAGAGGAGGAAAAGAAAGAAGAAGATAAGCCTCAAGAAGAGACTAAAGCCCAAAAGAGCCCAGAAACAAAACATCATAGAGAACACGGGCATTACCAAGAAGAAGAAAATAAAAATGCTAAAGGGGAGGACAACCCCAAAGAGCACACAACCACCGAATCCCCATAGAAGGAAAGAGTGTTTATCTAGGATTCTGATGAGGAGGAAGAAAGGACATAACAAGAAGCTCCAGGTGATAAAGAAATTGAAATACAACACACCCATGAAGAAGAAGGTGATCATGAATCAACAAAGGGGGAATCTCAAATGCCTGAGTAGCTAGAGAAATAACTGGAAAAGAAAGCCTTGACCCCAAGGGATCCGAAGGCATGATTGGAGGCCATCTTGGCTCAAGCCCAAATAAGCATGAAGAAAGAGAAGAAGCCTAAGGTCAGATCTCAGCTGACGATGGATGCATTTGGATCCAAGATCATGCAAATCACCACTCCAGTTGTGGGAGAAGAAGGGGTAAGCTACAATGTTTCTACCCTCGATTTGGGGACAACCATGAGAGAGAAAAAGATTGTCCATCTCCAGGGATCTGTCGCCACCATCATGCACCAAATGTACAAGGACAAGACCTCTAAGGAGGAGTCGAAGGTATAGGTGGCTGATTTGACAACATACATCCAACAATGGTCATCAACCAAGGAGCTCCCTACAACATCATCATCAGCACTGCCTCTACGGTTGTCTAAGGACCACATTGACCAGCTGGAGAAAAGAAAGAATTGGATGAAGGCCATAGAGAATTGGTTTTGAGAAGTCCTCTACAATGGAAACATGGGTATAGGCCATGCTATTAGAACAACCAACAAGTTCCTAGAGGTGAAAAAGGTACTCAAGGGAATAAAGAAGTTCTGCACTGACTTCCCTAACCTATATAGGGTTACATATCCCAAACTTGAGGCCATCCTCAAGATACCTAATAAATCATGGGAGAAGGAACTTTCCTTAGCAGAGGATGACCATTGGCTTGTAGAGACATGGAAGCTAGGCTTGGACCATCGAAAGGAAGTGTTGGAATGGTTGCTCCATGAGGTGGAGCTGGACATTGACTGGGTCAAGGATATCAGGGTAGCCTGTGAAGAATATCTGAGGCTGATGACGGATTTCAATGTGCCTGCGGAGGAGCTAGATGAAGAAAAGATGAAGCCATATTTCCATAAGAAGATGGAAAATGGGATTGCAGATGTAATGACGCCAGATTTCTTGGGTTTTGATGTGCATGCCTTCGCTCAATCTGATCAAGTGGTAAGGAACATGTAAAAATGTGATAAGGATTGGGATGAGATTACAAAGAAATCAAAGAGATAATTTCTAGGTGATCCAGTCAGAAATATTTGAATGGAACAAGCTCTAGGCACTAATCCTAAAGTTTATAGAGTATGCCACCATTAAGAAAAGTGAAGGAAATCCCGTGATCGATGATGAGTTCCTCACTAAGTAGCTGTTGCAAAAGGAAATCAACAAGAAGAAAAAAGAGCTATAGTGGTGCCACTAAATGACAAAAAAGGCTAGAGGACAAAATGTAATTTTAAATTGTAATATATTTGGGGGTAGGTGAAACCCTAATTTTTAGTGAATCTTGGCCACTCATTTTTATTTTTGGACACTATAAATAGGTGGTATCCTCTCATTTTCAAGAGAGAGTTGAGTTGTTGTAATGACATGCTATTGGAATTTTAATAGAAGTTCATTGACTTTGGTGGATTCTTGAGTTCCTTTGCATGTTTCATGATTCTTCTTCTCATAGTTAGCTAATTTGAGTAGATTTACTTTGTTTTTCTTTATGTTTTAGTTTTATTTAGTAGAGTAGTTAATGTTTGTGTTGGAAACCTTCCTTGTCCATACTTTTTGTTGTTTATTGCTAATAAATAGCTATGTAAAGTTAGTTTGGGCATAACTTGAAAGTTGCACTAAATTTCCATCTTTTATTCATGCTTATGGTGAATGAATGGTTGAATATATGAAGTCCTTAAAAGCTTTCACTAATTTCATGAGACTATGAAGTGATCTGGTTAAGTGGAATTTAGTTTTAGGAAGGCTATTTGTAGTAGGGTCCTCCATTATCATTGTTCATTACTAGTTTCAGGTCTAGGAACTTCCTCTCTTCCCTGCCCTTTTTCCTTTTTTTTAATAGTGACTTTGAACAAGGTTCATTGCATATTATAAAGCCAAATCTGAAGTTGAAATAGGAGTTTTGGACTACTGCTTGAACCTACAACAATCATGCACCAACTTTCGCATCTCAAGAACTCCATTAGAAGATCCAATTCCTCTTCAACTTAGCTTTCGTAATTCTACCATGTTATTACCAGCAAGATCACATCAAAACCATTGAGACATTCCAAGCATGTCATGACCTGACACCCGAGAGACCTTGGGGTGATTTTCAACAAATTGTTGTTGGAGATTTTCTTTCAAGAGAGGTAGTGCATAAATGCACTACCTGTGTTGAGAAAGTGCTAAAACACCATCAACAACCTCTTCACTTCAAATAGTTATAGCTCTTTATTATTGCATATGGATATTAATAATAATTCAATTTTAGATAAGTTAGTTTGTTAGTGCTTCTCACTCAAGGAGCATTTTGACAGATAATTTTTTAACTTTTTTATAATTTTTAAGCATAAAGTAGTCCAAACACACTTGGAGTGATCTTTTTTGAAGACATATCATACATGAAGTAAACACATGGATAATATTAAACATATAGCATGCATGCGAAAGACACATAAATACACTTGAGATATGAAAATATATGTACATAATGAAGTATTGGCTTGAATACATGTGGGTCACAAAGTATACCCATGAATACATAAGTCACAAAATATACATGAATGCATGTAATTCATAAGGTATGAATACAAATGTCATAGAGTATACACATGAATACACATAAGTCACAAAGTATGAATACATGTGAGTTTTATGTTGCAATGTATATAGTTGAATACATGTAGTCACAAAGTATGCACTCAAATACACGTAAGGCACACAGTATACTTTAATACATGTAAGACACAAAGTAAGGCAAACAGTATACACTTGAATATGTAAGTCGCATGAATGCATGTATACACATGCCAAAAGGTATGTAATTTACAAAGTATACAAAATATATGAAAGGTATAGTCGCATGAATACATGTAGGTCACAAACTATACACATGAATATATGTAAGTTACAAAGCACACTCAAGGATACATGTAAGTCACAAAGTATTGTCATGAATACAAATAAGTCATGAAGTATACATATAGATACACGTAAGTCACAAATTATTCACATGAATACAAATATATTACAAAGTATATAACTTGAATACACACAAGTAACAAGGTATACACTTGAATTCACATAAGTCAAAAAGTATACACTTCAATACACATAATACATATACACTGGAAGTAGGGTAAAACTACAAAACTGGTTTACAATTCCAATGAGGAAGGAAAATTACAAAAATGCTCCTATGATTTTTTTTTCTTTTTAGCAGTTCACATAAATTGGGGTGTTCGAATGGACCCAAAAGGGGTTTGAATGGACCCTAGTTCGAAAAAACCATATTAAATGATAGGACTCATTTTTTTGCATTTTTTTATGACGAAGACAATGGGAAATTGACAAAAAGAGGGGGTTTGCTTGAACTTGGGTTCAAATGATCCCTAGTTCAAGTGAACCTCTAAGGGGGTTCACTTGAACTTGGGTTCAAATGAAGAGGTTCGCTCAAACCTAGGTTCATTCGAATCCCCCTTTTGTCCCCTTCTCCCCCCTTGTCCCCCTTTGGCACCAAATTTCTACAAAAATTTTTCCTTTGAAGCTTGACTTGAGGATGAAAATGGAGGAGACTTCACAGACCCAACTAGATGATGGTAGTCTTCAGAACAAGCTATCCATCAAATATAATTTTAATATGTTTTGGTTTTATTATGTATTTGTTTTTTAGTTTGATTAAACATAGGTTTTTCACTGAAAATCAAGCTATTTGTTTTGCATATGTGGAAAAATAGCAAATTATCAAAATAAAATTCTGAAAAATATTTTCAGGCTAGGTATTGATGTCCTTGGTCCAATAAAAAAACTGAATTTCAATAAATACCAAAAAAATTATGTTGTATATGGTCTACCTATGTCTTAATTGTAATTGGTTTGACTTTGAAACTTGATTAAGAAAAAAATATTCAATAAAATACTATGAAACCAGATGAACTGGTTAGATATTGTAGTTACAAATCTAAATTCAAAAGAAATAAAATTTTATCCTTTATAGAAAAAAATTTATGTTGTATAGGATGAACATCACTCCTTAAAACTGGTGTTTACTGATAAAAACTAGTTTTCGAAGGAGATGGAAAAATAAGTGCAATCTAATTCCATTTTTTTTAAAAATAATTTAGAATCTACAAACAAAATGTCACAAATCACTAGTTTGCATCATCTTCAAATTCCTCTTGGTTTAGCTGCTATAGGTGCCTGAAAGTGAAGATTTAGTTAGAAAAAATCAATTCAGTGTCCTGTTTGGCCAAAAATTGTAAACTAGTATTGTGAGATAACCTAGCATGGATCATTCATGTGAATACACGTAATACATGAAGCATACACATGAATACACATAATACATGAAGTATACACAATAAGCATGAAGAATACACATGAATACACGTAATACATGAAGTATACATAGGAAGCATGAAGCATACACATGAATACATGAAGTGTAGGAAGCATGAAGCATACTATATGTGAATACACATAATACATGAAGTATACAAAGGATGGTAGAAAATATGCTCTAATACCATTTGTAATGTCCCTAATAGGAATTATATTGATTTTACCCTAAATTATTGATTTCCCAAGAAAAAAATGGATTTAGAAGGTACCTTGGCTTGATTTAACCCTGTAAACAAGTTAGAGATCAATTACAATAATAACTTAACATGTAGAGTATCATGATCAAACATTAGTAAATCCATAGTAAATTTATTAATCCAATTATTTCCTTACCCTTGGGATTCTCAACCATGGGGGAGCATGGAAGAGAGTGACTCGATGGGGTGTCTTAGCCCTCTAGGCCTCACATGGTGCATGCCATTCATATGAGGTGGCCTACCTAGGGAAGATTCTAATTTATCTATTATCCCCTCATCTTGCCATCCATTTCCATTTCCCCATGATTGATCTCCCTATATTGTTGCACCATGATAGGGGAGTGAGGTTACAAAGGTTGTCTTGGTGGCCCAACTCTCCTAGGCCCAAAGGTAGTACCCTTTGTAACAAAGGCAATACCTCTTTGGCCCATGTGGTCTCATCTTGTCCCTCATAAGTGACATACCTAGAAGAGGGCCCCATCATTGTACCCTTTTTTAGTTCTCCCTTCTCCCATCATGGTGAAGATATGTAAGTCACATACATAGGAAGCATGAATGATACACATGAATACACATAATAAATGAACTATACACAGGAAGCATGAAACATACACACACTAGTACAAAAACAACAATATATGATTACAAAATTTATTTAAAACTGCATATAAATGACTAAACATGATCACGTGACCATTAGTAGTTTATTTCCAATCATTTATAATGCCACTGAATTGATGACTAAACCATTTTTGGTCATTTATTGGTTGTTTTGATTGATCAATTTGGTAGTATATTTAGTTGTTGATTTAGTCATTAATTGCTATAGTCTATTCACTTATTTAGTCATTTTTTATTCATTGATACATTTAACTGGTGACTTATTTAGTCATTGATTTAGTCATTGATTATTGTAATCTAGTCACTTATTTAGTCATTTTTTCTTCACTAATATATTTAGTTGTTAATTTAGCCATTGATTATTGTTAACTGGTCACTTATTTAGTCATTTTTATTCACTGATTTCCATCCATTGGTAGTGTATTTAGTCATTAATTTTAATAATCATTTTGATCAATTTGATAGTTTATTTAATTGTTTTTGTTTACTGATTTCTGTCAACTGGTAGTATATTGATACATTGTTTATTAATTACATAATCATTATATTTAGTCATATTTATTCACTAATTTCTGTCAGTTGGTAGTATAATTAGTCAATTGGTAGTTTATTTAAATTTTTTGTTCATTGATTTCTTCCTATAAGTGTTGGAAATGAGATAATGCTTTAATTAAGGTTTAAACATATAAAAACACAAAAAACAACATAATCAATCATTCATTTGCACATAATGAAATAACTATTAAGAAGGCAACATACTAAAATTTTATTGAGAAAAGGTGTACTTATAGTAGATACAAGATAGAAATATATGTCTTTGCTTTGAAAAATATGATACAAAGTGTGTTTCTCAGTGTTGTGATTGAGAAAACTAAGTTACAATGCCTTTTTTTGCTTATACAACTCCAAAATAGACAAAAAACACTAAGATCCTTGAACAACACATTCAAACTATTGCATAAAGTAGTGAGACAAGTTGTCTAATAACTAGTACTACATGATAAACATCAACTATGTTATTTTTTTCAAATATTTTAGTGGCCACCGTGTGAAGGTCCCTTCTTTCTCTTTCATACGGATAGCTCCATCTATTTTTTCTTCATAAGCAAGGGGTATGTTACTTGTGACCTTTAAAATACTTAGATTTGCATCTCCTATTTGTTGATGGTGTTTACTGCACAGCAACAACTCAGACATAATGCAATATTCTATCTCTCTTGAAAGGTTATTTTCAACAATAGATCACTGAAAATCACCCCAAGGTCTCTCGGGTGTCAGGTCATGACAATGCATAAACAACTCAGATAATTATGTGAAAATGCTGGTAATCACAAAGGGACCTTACTACAAGCAAACTGTATCCTTCAAATCCTAAATCTAATCAGATAATAAAGAAATGGAAAAAGATGAGGGTGCAAAGATGAGATGAAACCTAAACTATTCCTAAGATAAACAATGCAAATGATAGATGTTTGGAATGGACCAATCTCAAATAACCAATCCTGGATCAACCCACAGTGCAATATCACAAGAACGGTGTAATATTCTAAGGTATATAGATTTTCAAATCATAGACATTCATCTACAATCGAACTTAAGCACATATGAATATATGGTCCAGGTTGACTTCGCCAACCTACTACAATCAGATAGTTACTGGGAGTATAGACCAGAGATTGCTATAGACATTCCAAATACGAAATCAATAAACATCATTCATCAAACTAAAACTATTAATTCTGAACACTAAACCCTAAATCTTCAAGCAATTTAAAAGATAGAACAACAAGAACCATGCGAGATAAAGTAACACAAGAGATTTCACCAGAGAAACCACAATGCCATCAATTGCATTAAATCATCAGTATGCTGCAACAATTCAATTGTTTTGTAACAATACTTGCTTCAAGGAAAAGACTACTACCTCTATTATAAAATACTCTAACTATTGCTCTTGCTTATCTCTATTATTGTCTAGCTAACCCTTTACAATGAGGCAAGAATGCCTGCTTATAGCAAATCCCAAGGTATGTCGGCCCAGCCAGACATTTACAAAATAAGAAAAACCGCCAAAACAAGTCGGCCAAGGAAGAATCAAACTAAGGCACACATTAAATGCCATTCACCATTAAGGTTGGCCTTGTCATAGTCCCTAATGTAGTTCGGTCCAATGCATGCCCTATGATAATAGGGAAGCACAAATATCGAAATAGGCATTAACTGCCACTTCCCTTATCTTTTCCCCGAGCTGATGACCCTTGGACCCTCAAGAATGCTCCGTCCAGCTCGGTGACAGGTGGCAAAGTTAATATCCTAAGCCGACATTTAATGGAGTCAATTTCTTCTTTGGACTGATCAACAATCTTATTCCAATCTTCCTTGTTGGCCAGATACTTATCCATCACCGCCAAGTAGGTGGCTGCATCATCAAGCTGGTGGGCAGTTACAACACTTTCAGCATCTGGAGCATAAACTTCATGCCACCATTCCCTGAGTTGCTCCAGGCTGAGGTATTTTGGGGCTATCTTTATCCTTCCAGTCATTACCTCAAAGAAGGCAATGCATCCATCATACACTGCAGTGAGATCCCCATCAATCTGTTTCTTCCGTTTCAGGATCTTCTTCATGGCCTTCTGCCTAATCTGCAGAGCCTCGAACCACTCCCAGGGTTCATCCAATCTGGAGGAAGGAAGAATCCCATCTGCAGCTAGCTGTTCCTTACCATGTCCTATGATGACCCTGGATTTCTGCAACAAGATATCCATGTCCTCATTGTCTTGAGACAACACATGCTCTAGTAGCTCCTTGGCCCAGACTGCATCCTTTCCAACCGACAGGATGTCCTTGATTGTATCATCTCCCTCTACTTGCACATTCTTGAGCCAATCCATTGTAGTTTGAGCAGAGGTCTTCATCTTCTCAATCTCAGAGATTGTTTCCTTTGGCAGAAAACCAGGAGTAACTGAAGAAGAAGGGTGGAAAGACTGTAGGGGTTTCATCACCTCCTCCAAGCATTTCCTTAATCTTTCATTTTCTCTCCTCAACTCATGCTTGGTTTGGGTCTCCTTCCTTAATCTGCCAACAATCACAGCACTGGACCCTTCGAACTCCTCAATATCTTGTTCCATGGATGCCAGCCCAAGGTTGATGGTTTGCACATTATAGTCCTGATCGGTGACCTCTTCTCTTATTTTTTCCACGGCAGGGGTGGCAATGTGGATGACCCTGTTGTTTGTTTCATCCCTTTCCACCTTGGACACCACCTTGGCTGCCTTCTTTTTCTTCCCTTTTCCAATTTTAGACAGCATCTCATCCCAATCCAAGGGAGTATCCTCAACTACCACTTGCTTTTTCCTTGCAAGTTCCTTTTCTAGCCAGTCCAGGGCTACAGGGTCTATCCGGACTTCTTCCGTTCTAGCTTCCTCCAGCTGCTCTATTGCTTTCTCTTCTTCCTCTGCAGCTGCTTTATCCTCCTCTTTCTCCAGAAGCTGCTCACCTTGATCAATTTCTTCGAGCTCCACCTCTTGCTGCACCGGTGATGGGGTTTTAGCAGGGATGTTTTCTTCCGGCTCAGGCGATCCGCGGCCTCTGTCACTTTCCGGGGAATCTTCATACTGCAACAAAGGGGAAGTATGCCTTTCCTCCTCCTCGACTTCTAGCTCGGCTACTTCACTGAAGAGTGTCCCTTCTTTCAATGGCTCTGCTTCCCCGCTAGTTTCATGTTCCTCAGGAATTTCTGGCTCAGGTATGCTCGGTGGAGGAGAAGCAACCTTGGATGGCTCCGCAACTAATGGCCTCGAAGGAGAATTCTCCTTCTGCACAAAATCCTTCAGAGAGGGTGTTCTTGATTTCCTCATATAGACTTTTGTCTTCTCTCCTCCTGAACTCTCCACATCAACTATCGGAGGCTCATCCTTTGATATATCTTGAACCTTCTTCTTGGAGACCCGAGTTGTTCAGGTTTTCTTTGGTGGTGGAGGAACATCTTCCTCCTCTGCCTTTTCTGACCCTTCCTCATTAGAGGACTTACTAATCATTAAAGTCTTCCATCTCCTCTTTCCTTTTGGATTCCTCTTTGTTTCAGGCCCACTTTCCTTGGGTCCTCTGATTTTTATCTTAAATGGTGAGGTCTTGGCAGCTTTCCCTTTGGGGTCATCTTCCCCGGATTCCTCTAAAGTTGACATGGGATTGAGATCTCCCATCAAATTGAAGGTACAATCTACCTTCTCGCTCTCCAACTCCCAGATTTTGTGTTTCAACCAAGAAGAGGTAAACTTCATGACTGGGGCCATTAGATCCTCCAACTCTGTAACCTCATCCTCATTCCAATTGATATCCCCGACTGACCTGTCCTTCATAGCTTCATAGGCATGATCCTACACCAGGTTTCCATCATCCTCCAATTGGTCCGGGATCAACTTGACATTGTACTGTCTG
This sequence comes from Sequoia sempervirens, assembly GCA_007258455.2. Taxonomy (NCBI): domain Eukaryota; kingdom Viridiplantae; phylum Streptophyta; class Pinopsida; order Cupressales; family Cupressaceae; genus Sequoia; species Sequoia sempervirens. The sequence continues at coordinate 161,558 of VDFB02391312.1, forward strand.
ACTGCATCCATAGGGAGCCTGGAGTACCTCTTCTTTTTGGCCTCAAGATCATCTTTGATGTTGACCCAATAATCTTCTAGGTCATCCTTATGGCAGTATTCCCTAGTGGCCTTCTGTGCCTCCCCTGTGATGTCAAAGTTCATTCTTTTGGAGTGGAAGGAGAAACCATATGCTGCCAACTCTTCTCCTGCAGTGTGGGCCGATTGGATGGAAGGGAACATTTCTACCACACCAATCCCAAGGGGAAAATCCCCACCAAATCCCGTCTTATGCTTTTCTCCCTTTACAACAACATCAAATTCACAAATCTATCTCACAACCTCCAACAAAACAACGTGATCAGTGGGGTATCTTGGCAACCTATATGGAGCGACCAGGCATCCATCAATCTAAATGTAGGTGAAAGTGGGAAATTGGATAAACCAAGCCCCATAGTTCTTAATTAGCCCTTTGGCTCCATCTGATAATCTCATGTGCTCAACATTCTGCAACATCTGGGTAATATGCATTGTGAATGCATCATTGGCTCTCTGGTAGTCCCTGTGTCCTAGATGCAGCTCTGGGTAAACTTCGTAGACTATATCTTGCCCCAGCGTCCCTCGTGGATTCAAACCCTTGTAAGGATAGAACCGGGCTAATACATACATGACATAAGAGGACATAGTGAACCTCTTAGCCTCCAAGATGTTCCTTAGCTGTTTATCAATTTCAGCACTAATGAGCCCTGCCCAGTGATAATTAGTTCCCTATTCAATCTTCGTGATCACGTGGACCATCTAGCTTTCTAGCACCTCGACAGTCTTCAAACTAGCTACCCTGCTCAAGAATGTAATTGCATCATAGATGTCTGACCTGAACTTAACTCTGTGCAACTGCTTAGGCAATTTTGAATGCTGGGACTTTGGCTTCTCTAGCCATGAATTGATTATCTATTGAGCCTTGACTGGCTCATTCTCATAGTATATTCTAGCTGTTTCTATGTTCAGAACACATACTGAAGGTAGATCAGGCATGTCGAAGGCTTGTGCAATATAGGCAGGACTGAAGTTGGCCAAGACCCTTCCCTCGGTCCTGACCACCCTTTGTGCATCAAAATCGTACTGCCGGGCACATTCAAGTATCAGTTCATAACACTGGATTGCTGGAGGAAACCCAGCCACATGCACAAGTCCGGAGTTCATCATTCCATCTCTCAAGGCTGATAGATCTTTCTCAGTCGTCCGCTGCTTGAACTCTTCATACCTCCAGGCCCCCACATTAGTATCAGACACTTCAGACCATACAGAGGATATCCTGCTCTCAGGGAGCTAACTTTTGATTTCTAATCTTAGTCGTTCTGTCTCAGAAATGGATGACCCCCCTGTGCCACCTTTAGATTTTCTGGTCACAGCCTTGCTTGATTCGGCCTGTACTCACAAAAGACATCATTAGTACTCAATTATTATTCATACTCCAACCAAAAGATCAGCATAAAATCATATAAAATGATTGAAATCTATTGCAAACTGCTAATCCCTGAAAGTCCAGAAAAATAAAGCAGTCCGGGAAAATATCATCAACTGGGAAAATCCCGTCGGGGTGGAATTTCGGAGAAATCCGACCCAGACGGATTCCTGCTGCCAAAACATCGTTAGCCACATAAATCATTGATTCAACCAAAAGACCATTAGATTATCATGAAATTCATTCATTGGCAGCAAGAAATAAACATTCAGCATAAATTCCCTCAATCCTACCTTCGAAAAATCAAAAAGGATAAGACCAGACAGGAAAACCGAAAAAATCCGGATGGGACAGATTTTCGCAGACAGTGCGAAATGTTTCAGAAACTACTCTGGTCCGCGGAATTGGCCTAAACCGGGAAAATCCAGGTGTGCGGAATTCCGCGGACACCACGGGAACCCGATGAGGAACAACCCACAAACTGGCGATTAAATGATCATGTAATCTTTTCTACTCAAATCCTAATAGTCCAGAAATCGATGATAATCAATAAAATTCAGAATGCAAAGGATTTCAACATTTCTTACGCCCTCAAATGATGAATTCTTATGCTGAATCAACGATGCCCTAATTTTGATAAAAAAACCCTCCCGCCATCGAAACCAGAGTAAGCCCGAGGTTTAACATATCATGGATGAAGATTAGTCTAAGGCACTCTGAATCCTCACTAGACGGGGGTCAGTGTAATACAAGGGCGAGATTGGCAGATCACAACTTAATCCATTATTTAGGGTCAAGCACCATAAAAACTCAAACTTTGCACAACATGACGGATTTCATACTAAGAGGGTAAGTAATCTAACCTAGAACCCTTCAAACGAACGCACCCGTTGTTTTAATAGGCAAATACAAGCTCACCGGGGCACGAGTGATGTGGTTTCACAAAGAAAGCGGGTCAAACCCTAACTCTATAAATATGGGATCATAATCAAGCAAGGGCCGACCCGAAATTATCATCATTCAGTGCAAAAACACTCAATCATCATGCAAACAAATGACAGGGCCAACAACAACCTACCATGGATCAATGCAGATGAAATTTGAGCTCGAGGAAGAAACCACAAAAAAAGCGCATCCAAGCAACGAAAACTTTAACCAGCAGCGCTCCAATCAATCCACACACTAGCAATCCAAATCAAACTTCAAAGCTCAGATGAAACTCTTAATCACCAAAGCAATCAGCAACTGAACAATGAAGTCAAAATGATGTTCAAAATGCCCTAAATCCGCCCATATACTCGTCTGAGCAAAGGTACTTAAGCATTAATGAGCGACAAGACACTTCTGACAAATCCGAAAACTCGAGCCCAGGACAGAATTTTGGAGAATCCCAAGATACGCGGAAATGCAGATTTCGCGGAAATGCAGAAATTGGGGAAATGATGAAGTTTGAGACTTTAGCGTAGTCCGAGAAAATCCGCTAGAACCAAAAAATCCCAGGATCAAGCAGAAACCCGGATTCAGAGAATCCAGCCAGAAACGGATAGAGAACCAGGGCTCGGGAAAATCTGCTGGGGCTGGAAAATCCCGGAGTCAGGTGAAAACCCAGATTTTGCTTAAAACTCAATTTCAATCAATTCAAGCCTCAGGGCAAGTTCAAAACTAGCAAGGCCAACATGTCAAGACCTCAAAATGGTAAATCCAATACAGCCAAAGGTCAAAACACACCAAAAAAGAGGGTCCCTACTCCAAGTGGGGCGTGTGTGCAAAAACTGCACAACATTGTTCCTTTCAATTTGACTCCATGTACGATAAATAGTGAGTGAATCTTCCCAATGCCCATAGCAACACCATCAAACAGATCCAACACCTCAACTTTATCCCCTTCTTTGATTTTATCAATAAATATCTACAAAAATAAAAAAATACAAATTATATTGAGATATAAAACACACATTATATTATTTTTGACAATTGTATGTAATGTCTTATGTCTTGGAAAAAATCAGTTTTTGTATGTGCTTTTCTTGATTCTATTGAATAATAAAGAAGCAAAATTTTACTCTTAAAAAAAAAACCCATTGCAAGGTACAAACAAATGGAGGGCAAGACTAGACAATTGTGCTAGAGTATATGAGTACTCCAGAAAGAGACATGGATTGGCAATGAAGTCCCCCCAACTGAGGACCATGACATCGCCAAACATAATGCACTAATGCATTGTCAAAATCTATGTATGCACTCTATTACAACTAAGCTCTAAGCTTCCATATGTAAGTTATATGTTCTCCCTTATTTACATAATCTATGTATACTAGCTAATTACACTTCACTACTATTCTAACCATCGTCTATTAAATATGTAATGATTACCCTTATTTACATAATAAAACAACCATTACTTACTTGAATAGTACTTACTTGCATGTGGTTTCATAGCACTCACCTCGAGTTAATCAATACGACTACTACTATGAATATCATGTGCATGCTCATCAAGTTCATCATCATAATCACTATCAACGTCATTGCAAACATGAAGTTGTACAACTTTGCAGATAGTTCTATTGATAGGGCCTTTTACTTTTTGTTTTTCTTTCATATAATTGCTTTGCATGTGGTTTAATCATCATGCAAAAATTAATATAATTCAAGTAAAGAATGAAAAAGATATAATTTTTTTTTCCAAAAGAACATTTTAAGCATGAAGAATGACAAAACATTGGGACAAATTAACTTACAACTTAAAGAATGCAAAAGCTATAAATTTTTGTCCAAGAGAAGAATGAAAAAAAAATGGGACAAATTAACTTACAACTTAAAGAATGCAAAAGCTATAATTTTTTGCTCAAAAGAACATTTTAAGCATGAAGAATGATAAAACATTGGGACAGATAACTGACAACTATTATATTACCTCAACTTCAAAACAACTATGATGACTAATCTGTGCATTCTTATCCACTTCATCATGATCACTATCAATATTGACAACTCTATTGACATCATGAAGGAATTTTTGTTTTCCTATCACTTTGATAAAATTGCTTTGCATGTGGTTTAACCATTGTGCAAAAAAATATGCAAAGCATTCAATAGTCAAGTAAAGAATGCAAGCTATAAATTTTTCCAAAAGAACATTTTTTGGATCACTCCAACAATAAAGAAACTGGGTTGGATTCTCCTACACTCAGATTTTAATAATCTACATATTAAGAGGCATTTGTATACAAAATTTACAAACAAGAAGAAATGAGATCAATAGAGCCTCTTACCTCATATGAATCCATGGATTTATGCTCATTCCATGCATAAACTATAGGGTTAACGGAGGCAACCAACTGTGAAACTTGCTGAGTGAGACCGAATATGCAGATCATTACCTTTTGGTACCCTTCATTTGAGTTGACATGATCTAGAGAGGCTCCTACTGGGCATTGAACAAATGGCTATGAAATATTTTTTGACGAACTAGATTTCCACTTCATCCTACTCTTAGATTTACTATGATCTAGTGCTACCATATAATTGACAATATGTTTTGCACCTACTTCTCTATTATTTTTTTCCACCTAAAATGCAATGTCAAATTCAACATATAGTCAGTTGAATAAAAAATAAAAATAAATAACACAATGTAAATTGAACCAAAAAGCCATACACTTACTGCAAATTTTTCCATTTTGGTAGGCAACCCGCCTCGGCCAAATGTATATCCAGGCCTCACATTATCTCTTGCTCTCTTGCCTCTATTACTCTTTGCCAAATATTCTCCAGAATGCATACTTTCTTTCAATTCCTCCCACTGTTTGTGAGACAGAGTGGAGTCTAACCTCTCTTTTCCCTCCATGACTATTTTTCTGAAATTGTATCTAAAATTGTTCATCAAAATTCTCATCTTTTGCTTGTAATATTTTCTAGAGATTTGTCCACCAGTAGTCTCAATTTTTTTCCCATTTTTTGTACAAAATTTTCCATAGTTCATGGATCTTGCTTTGCGAAACTTTAGTTGTAAATATCCAAATGGGCCCTACATCTTACACCAAACTCAGAGGCCCACTTTGTAGCATTTGGCCCAATGGGCTCACCATCTCTCAATATCTCAACCAAGAATGGATTCTTGCCTTCTAATTTTCTTTTTTTTTGCATTCCTCTCTGTAGATCTGTACAAATCTTGACTCAATATTTGTCTTTTGACAAAAGGAGACACATCTTCTATTAAACCACTACTAGTATTTCTGGTTGATCCACTAGTTCCATCAAAATTTCTAGATGCAATGGTGCACTTTGAGGCACAGTAGATGCAACTAGCGGTCTCTCTTCATGATGTTAATTAATCAAAAATTCATTCTCCTTGGCCACATTAGGTGTGGCATAAGTAGGTAGATTAGTACCTTCTCCACAAATTTCACTTCAAACACATCCTTTAATTTTGAATAAATCATCTACAAACATGTTGTTCCTTTTCTTTGATGTTGTTCAATAATCTATCTTAGAATTTTCGCTAAGAGATCATCACGAAATTGCACATAACCATGTGCTATATCGGGCTACACATCACCATGTTCTATATCAAGCTACACATCACCTTTTGATATATTAGGTTGCACATCATCACAACTATTGTTTTCACTAACTAAAAATTTGTTGAATCACAAATACGTTGGCTTCCATGAGATGGCGACATTGTATCTTTTCTTTCCTTTTGTTTTATCTCTTCATTTTCTTTGCACTCTTTTTCTTTCCTATAAAACAAAAAAAGATATCATATTATGTCTTATATACATAAAGCTCTTTCCTATAAAATTTCATTAAACACTATTAAACAAATAATATACTACTTAGTGGATTTATAACTTGCCTATTTGTCAAACCAAGACACGATAAATATTCATTATTCTTGGTAACTTTTGCACTATGTAAGTGCTCATAATCTATCACTGAAATTTCAGCATTATGATCACTATCATCTAATTTGCACCTTACAGTCCTTTTCCTCATTTCCTGAAGTCCAAATAAACAATACTGTATAAATCAACAACTTGAATTAGTAATACTTTATTGAGTTCATAAGTTGATAACTATTGACTTTCTAATCCACTAATAACTGCAAATGGAAACTTAAAATAGAATTCAGTTTACAAATTAAAAATAATTTGCAGTCAAAAAATAAGATGTTTACAATTATAGGTATCAGAAAAAATTTCCTTAGGGATATATTCACAAGAAAAGAACTCATAAAAACATAACACAAGCAGGATGAAGGAAAAACATACTCTAGTTCATCATGAGGTGTGTTAGAACCTTCAAAATTTTCCTAGTTCCATCATCACAATCAACCTTGAGCTCCATGACCTGAGCCTCGACCCTTATATTCCTTTTTATTTTTTATTGAGCCTCCCCATTGTAAACACACATAATTTTTTTAGGTCTGACTGACACTAAAAGACCTATACAAAGCCAAAAATTAATCATATATACTTAAACAAAAACATGTCTAGCTATTTTACATCCATAAAATTCCTTTACCTCAATCCTACAACATCAATTTGAACCCTTAGTGGGCTAGAGGTGTATAAAAAACAACATAAAAGTATTCACTCGCAATACTGTGGGGGTATTATAATAAAGGTGCAATTGTGTGGTATAAAAGAGCTTAATTATATTATAATTTCAATACAGCGACAAGGAAAAGTGAATAGTGTGGTATAGCAGGGAACAACCCACCACCCCGCAAGTAAGGAGAGAATAAAGAGCGATAGTGTGGTAAGAGTCCTGCTACCCTGCGATGAAGCATAAGGAAGCTTATAGTATAGCAGTATACACCCCACTATCATGCAATTGAGAAATATCAAGGCATCGATACAATGGTAAGTTTGATAAATAAAAAGATTCATGACCCCGCTATCCTGCACCAGTTAAAGAAAGAGATGATGGTGTTGCAATACAAACTATCAGGGCATTATTACTAGTTGCAGTATTAAATGCATAACTCTTAACAACCCTTAGATCTTGTGAAAATCAATGGTGCACATTCAAGAAATATGAGATGATCACAAAACATTTGGCATAAGGTTGATAACTTGTTATTAATTATGACATGATTGAACTCATAAGCCATTAAAATTGAGAACTTGACATTGTTTTGGCATTCATTTGCAAGGATTTTCATGTGGTAAGCTAGGAGTTCAACAGGGAGAAGTTTTGCAACTATCACATACTGGGTAAGTACATTGAGCTTACTGAAGTATCTTTACAAGCATAGAATTTTTTGAAATATTGCATTTAAACACTTAGAAAGCTTGAGGAGAGGCTGACATTAGATATCATGCCGCCTAAAAAGAAAGATCCTAAGACTAAGAAGGAAGAGCCTAAGGGTTAAAAGAGATCATTAAAACAATCTATCTTAGATATCTTACCTAACTTGATTGAAAAAGGATATAAGAAGGTTTTCAAGGATACAACTCATGGTTGTAGGGATGCCATTATTCCTATTTCGAGGTGGGAATTATTTTGGTATTTCTATGAAATGGGGGAAGGGAGAATTCTAGTATCAAATCCATGGATATTAGACTTAGCTAAGCTAATTGTCCTGAATGTCTTCATAGATGTGGAGTTCATTAGAGTTCTAGCCCAAAATTACCACCTTGCTACTAGGTCCATGAGGATAATAGATGGGTCATCATTGGTAATATTAACAAAAGCTGCAATCATTGAATGCTTCAATCTAAACAAACAGGCCCTCACTAAAGTTGACTTGCAAAAGAGTGAGGAAGAATATACTAGGTTAAGGAGAATGCACAAAAGTGATGAACTCCCCATTTACATGAAAATGGGTGTTAACAACAAGGTTATACCTATCTCCCCCCTTTGCCACTAAACTGTTTGATGTACAATATTTTTAGATTTATTTCAAGATAACCTACTTTTCTTTTTGTCAAGTACTTGGGATAGATGCATAAGAAAAAATGCCAGTTAGTTTGATGATGGTGGCTATGAGAATTCAGAACCTCGAGACAAACATTGAATATGACTTTTCCTCATATCTTGAGAAGGAAATGCATGAAGGCTCCCTACAAATTAGAGAGAACAAGTCCCGTATAACATTTAGGTAGTATTTACTGTTTCACTTGATATTGTACTAGAAAAAAGAAAGATGGACCAAAAAGATGTGTTTGGGTAAGGTTGATTAACAAGGGAACGTGATTCCCATGCAACGATGGCATTATACATGGGATAACAGATGCCAAAAATCTGATTATCTAGTGTTCCATGATGACTTTGTGTACAAAGTTATGAGAGTTCTTGGCCACTCATTTCCAAGATTACAAACTGTAGACACGTCAAATTTTCATTATGCATATTCATCCACTCAGTAAATTGATTAAATGCAACAAATCCATTCATCAGGTAAATCAGGTCAATCCAAAGGTTTAATCAAATAATATCATTTCATCTCTCATAATTCATTTCAACCTTTATCTTGCATCATCTCCATTTAATTAAATAAATCAGGACTTTATTTAAATCAAATCCTAAATCATATTCCATCATTTTCTAATTCAAATAAATCAAATATAAAAGTCCTAAAAGTCAAAATCATCTAATCAGCATTAAATTAGCATAATCATCATCTATTTAATCTAACCCTAATTAAATGATAATCCCATCCCACTTGCATTTTCTAGATCTAGCCACTTGCACAATAAATCAATTTTATGGATTTATTAAAAAGCCTCATTTTCCCTCAACATGACACGTCAAACATGGAATTTATTGCTCTTTTTTCTTGTCCCCCTCTCAAAATTTATTGCAAATTTGAATTCAAATTCTCCCTCTCATGGGCACATTTCCCAAATCTTGCACAACCATTGACCACTCACCATTTGACAAGTGTCATCTTCTCATTGGAGGATCTTTAGTCCCACATTCACCATCTTGGCCAATCTCTCATCAAAAAAATCTATAAAAGAAGGCTTAATCCTCATTCATAGGATCCACAATCTTATGCAAGGTTACTCTCTTCATTTGAGATTTGATCTTGTCCATTTCACTCCATCATCTCCATTTGCATTTCATCATCTTGAGCTTTGATCAAGGGTTGGGAAAGGGTCACTAGCACATGTGACACCAATCCAACATGGAATAGGTGATTATCATACTTTTTAAATGTCTTATTGATGTTGTTTGGTTGCTTGTGGCATTCATTTAGCATAGGTATTTTATTTCATGGAGGTATTTGCAAATTTGTGTGTGTTTTAGACTAACCTTTCTAATGAGTTTTTGAGGTTGGTCTTACATTGCAGATTTAAGGTACTTCATTGTGGCGCTACAAGGAGGGGATGTTATGTTTTGGATACCCAAATGCCATTGATATGATTATGAGAGTCATTGATATGCTAACATTCTTCTATTTTATTCCATGTTATTTACTTTTCACTATTTGAGAAAACAGAACATTGGTGAACTAATTCTGGCTCATACATATTCTAACATTACTCTATTTTTTATGGATCTATCTTACGTTTACTACTTTTATTTTAAAGATAAATGCCAAGCTTGACTTTCAAGATAATCTACCCCTCTAGATGCATAATATTTATGGACATCTTGCCATCTTATTTGGAAAATCTGTTTTATAATGCTGAACGTAGAGTGACGGAAACAAGTTTTCTATGTGTGCTTTAATTAATTGGATTGTTGGTGAACACAAGTTCAAAGTCTTCGCTGAGGATATAATCATCATTATTTTATACTGTCTAATGTTGCTTATTCTCCCCATCAGATCATATCAAAATCCTGTAGCTTACTGTGCAATCATATCTTTGTACGCTGAAAGGCGTCTTCAAATTCAAGGAATCGGCTGCTTTCTTAATAATAGAATGATATTGTGTGCTTTGATCTACATCATGGTGCTTTATGATGATACGATGTGATTACTGTGTGATTTGAACCACATAATAGAATGATATCTGATGCAAATGATGATAAACTCCTCCTCTATCTGTGGATGGACTTAGATGCTTATCTAGTGTTCTATCAGCTGCTGGTAAAGGTCACACCGCCTGGCCTTACATCAGCCAATTGCAATTTCTTGAAAATTTATAGAGCCTTTTCAGCATATCTATCCAGTGCGTACCCTGCAATCATTAAACAATTCACATGCCTTGTTTGTGACCACCAGAAATACTGCGGGATAACATTTTTTTAAATTCATTCAAAAACTGTGGGATACTGCAATGCTATTTTGTCTATTAAATAAATTCATTTGTTTTGTTTTTTGCACTTAACTTTAGAATTTGGTGCAGATGAACAAACTTTCATTACATCTAGCACTGGTCACGAGGGAGATTTCATTGGATGTGCGCATGGCAGGGAGGATGGGAGAATGATTGTTGAACACAGTTTTTATTTGAGCCATTCTGACAAACAGTCCATGCGCCTTGTCTGTGATTCAATAGTAACCTGTCAAAAATTTCATGCACTTTGTCTATGCTGTTGGATAGTCAAACAATCCACGTGTCTTGTCTATGCTTTTACAATCTGGTTTTGATTGAATAGTTTCTTAGCTGCGTTGATACTTAAACTAAACATTTTATTTCAGCAAAAAAAAATGATTCTTTTGGTTTTGGCGTAAGATCCATTTGGAGTAGGGACTACGTTAGAATATGCTATGAGGTTCATACCTTGGTATCTTTGTTATCTCAGCTGATTTGGCTTGTAGGGAAATTTGATTGCAGTGTTTACTAGTTAAAGAGCCTTGGAAATAGCAGATCTACAAATGAGTGTTTACTGTGGTTGGATTTAAAGTTTCTTAGTATATTTTTTTTAAGGCATTGACCATGGTTTAATGCAGCGAACGTTCTTTTGTCTCTGCCTGTTATACAAATGAAATGCTAATATTTTTTAGCCGCTTTGATATGTCCTTTGTTGACACCAATCTGTTGTGGTCATTAATTAGAACAAACAAAAATCCTCTCATAATCTTTTGTGTTAGAATATGAATCATGTTGCCTCCGAAATATTTGCTGACATATATCTTTCTAAATACTGCGAAATAAATCTTAAAAAGGATACGTTATTAATCTCATTTAATGTTATCAGCTATCTGATAGGAAGTTTTTTTTGTTTTGGTCAGAAAAATATTCATTGTGATTGGACTAAAATAAGAGGGGTGGCACATTGATAGAATCTCTAGTGGCAACTTAACAAATGTAGAAGCTTACTAGGATAGCTCAGTCCACTTTGTCATTAATTGCAGCCAATAAATGCATATAAGTTTTCTTGTAGTCTAAAATTTGACAATAAAATCTTGGTTGAAGACAAAATCTACTTGGCTTGCTTTGAACGGGATGCTACAATCATGTTATTAATGACAAAGGGATTTTCTTTTACAAAAGCATTGAATATCATGTAAAATCTTGTTTTGACTAATATTTTCTTCAAAGCATAAATGAATCTTGCTAAATACGTTTTTGTCATGGAGTCTTTATTATTTGAAATTGATGATTAAGTCTAATATTGGAACATATTGATCTTCATTGTTGGTTATTTTAAAATCATTGACCCTCTATTTCTTTTTTGAGATTGTTCTTTTGGGTGAAATCAATTATTAAAGTGAATTGTTAATCCTCACACGCTTGCCTTTTGTATAATAGGTACAAAGGAAAAGAAAAGGCGAAAAAAGTAAAAAGTGAAGGAGGAGGCTATCAAACGAAAACGAAAGAAGGGAATTTTTTTTTTTGAAAACACAATGTGTTTTTAAACACTTTAGTGTTTGATCAACACTACTTCACGAAGTTGTTTATCTTTTCGTTTTAGAACACTAATTTTCATTTGGGTCTAAAACGAACAATTTGATTTTCATTCCAAAGGGCTTAAAATGAACCTTAGACAAATTGACTAGATTTTGTTTGGGATTAACAAATTGAACAAAATAACTTCAAACATTTCATTTTGGTGCTTAAAACGAACTCACAATTGCTTTGAAGGCTATAAAATGAACAAGTGCTTGAATTGTGTGATTTTGTCTTTTGAGTGTATCCTCTCCCCTTGCGCTTCGTCAGACATCTAGGGTGCAAGAGAAACACTCAAAATATATTTTATTGCTTTGAAACACTTCGATTTGGGCTTAAAATTGAACATCTTGTGCGTGAGTAGGGGCATTTTCACGTACATTCTCTTTCTTTGTGCCATCAAAGATTGATCGAGTTACGGATTGTGTCTTTGCTTGCTTTTGTTTATCTTAGAGGGCCTGCCTTGGGGAAAAAGTACTCACCCAAGGGACGACTCAACCGGTAACACTCTAAAGCCAAGAGTATTTCCAGGCGGGATATAAATGTGGGTTTTGGTTAAATGCCATTATCACGCGGTTGGCTTCGACAGGATGGATCCGAAAGGGGACTCTTTCCATATGGGTAAATCTCCACAAATGGAAAGTCCAAACTAGAACCCTTGTTTTGTAGTGGCCTATTTATCCATTGAGCGAGTTTATCAAAGTGGTGCATTGGAACTTTGATTCCAAGAAGTTACTTGCCATGTCCGATCTTGGTTGAAATATAGAGGTTAGGATCTCATCATACCTCTATATTTTTCCTTGGTTGCATGTAAAATCATCTCTTCTTTGAAGGGCATGAGGCAAGCCCACTAAGAAAAACATACCCATTAGGCTAGGATGTTACATTGCTTGTTTGAAAACACAGTGTTGTATTTGAAAACATTTTGCAAACAAACATACATAATTCTCAAAATTTCAAACCCTCTTGAAGACAAATATCATTGACTCAATCCATATGCTATTTCTTTCCCTTGGGATTCACGTCCTTATAGGTTCCTAAGCATTGGATTATACCTCAATTTGTCTTCTTGAGTAAACAATAGGAAAACCCTTGCCTTAAGTTCATTGAATTTCCACATAAAATATCTTGTGGGGTTTAAGGAAATTAAGACATTGGACATCTTAGTTTGAAACTTTAATCAAAGAGAGTGTTTTTGGTAAAATAAAGCCATTAAGCAAAGACTAAAGCAAAATGAACTTTCATGTGTGTTGAAACTCCAAATCCCAAAAAGCACAAATCATTGATTGGAAATCCAAAATGTTCAAATCATTCCTTGGTTACAAAGGTCTTTAGGAAGCATATGCATCCTCTTCAATACCTAGGTCTAGGAAAACAAAGTGGTCTTTTTAGGTTCATCTAGGGATCAAAACAAATCAAACCTATTTCATCCATCTTTCAAAACATCAAACATCATCTCACAAATCATCTTTCGAAAAAACCTTGAAATCATCCTTGAAATGCTAGGCTTTATGACAAAATCAATCAAACACAAAAATCATTGAGACCAAGTCCTTGAAATTTTTTATCAAAACAACTTTGGCTAGGAATGTGTAAATGCATCCTTTTGCATATTCTTAGTCAAAGTCATCCAAATCATCTTGTCTAGCTTAGTGTATGTAGATGAATCCTTCTCCATATACTTAGTGAAACAATCATCTTGTTTGGGTAGGTGTGGGTAGATGCATCCTTCTCCACACACATATCCAAATCATCATCCTTTGAACACAACTATCCTTTAGATCATTATCAAACATCTTAGGGGTCTTTTTTGTTCAAAATCCAAATAAAACTCCAAATCAAGATTAAGGACAAAATCTCAAAATCCAAAAATCAAACCAATCAAAAATCCAAAGCCTAGTATTTCATTCAAGATCTATCAAAAGCCAAAAACATCCATAACATCCATCTTTAAACATCACCATCATATCATCATCACATTTTGATCCTAAAAAGCATCCTAAAAACTTTCACTTTGGGACATAAAATAGAGATTAATCCAAAGAATCAAGAGATTCATCTCCCATATTCTCGAAGATTGATCCTTGTTTTATGGTTCAAACAAGATCTCAATACAATAAGAGTATGGAAGCCCACAAAGAAACTCCTGCTTCAAGTGACCTTAGCCAAACAAACGCAGAATCAAGCAATCCATTGATCCCCTCATCATCACAAAACCCACAAGAAGAAAATCAAGGAGAGGACCTCACCTTTGGAATGTCTCATGAAGAAATAGCTAAAATGCTCCAAAATCAGGACAACCATAGAATCATCAACATCATGATGAGACTCAACCCTTCGTTGTACATGCTTGAACTAGCAAAACAAGGGGCTAAGTTGCCTTTGGATTTTGATGTGACCACTATAGTAGAGACATCTTTTCCACCAATCTCATCCACCATCCCCATTTCATCTACACCCCCATCTCAAAATGTCACGGAAAATATCCCACAAATCACAACATCGATTGCTCCAACTCAACCAAATGTCAACAAGGGAAACACATTTCTCAATGAACTTCAATCACATCCCCTTGTGAATAACCAAAACTTGGACGCAAACATCACAGTGGAACAAAACATCCTTCATAATTCATTACACCAAAATGTTCCTCTCACTTTACATTATGACCCATCATCAACATCTTTTCATGGAGCACCACAAACACCTCTTCTCACGAATTCACAAGAGGAGGGAGACATATTCGGAGTAGGGGCATTTTCAACACCACAACACTCTCGCAGGGATTCACCCCCCTTACATTTACACCTCTCCCACCACTACCATTATCATCCACATCACTCCTTGGCTTGGGGTTACCTCCCCTACCAAGCATCAATCAAACCGCTATCCCAACCATGAATCAAAACATTTTGCCAAACGCTCAAAACTTATTGTTGACATCACAACAACAAAGACAAACACGCAAGCAATGGCAACATCATAAAACACCCCCACAACATTGCAAAGCATGGTCTCTCAAGGGCCAATCACATCAATGATGCCACTTACCACATCAACAACACCATCCACCAATCATGCAATCAACATGACAACACCATCCACCAACCAAATAATCAACACAACATCATCATTCACCACCACCACAAACACCATTCCAAATCCACCACCACCAACATTCACCACATCAAACCAATTCGACGCAACATTGCAAGCTGCTTTCCAAAGAGGCTATCAACAAGTGCAAAAACAAAAAGCCGTGCAACAGGCCACTCAAGCTGTGCAAGCTGCTAAAGCCACACAAGCCACATTACAAGTGAAATAAGCACAACAAGCCCAAGCTTTATTGCAACAGCAACAACAACAAGCCGCCCAAGCCGCACAAGCATTGCAAGCACAAAGAGTCGCTCAAGCACAACTTTTATTGCAACAACAAACCGCACAAGCGCAAGCCCAAGCACAAGATAAAGCACAAGCACAACAAGCACAAGCACAAGCACAAGCACAACTTCTTGCACAAGTAGCACAATGGCAAGTGTACCAACAAGCATTAAAGCAATATCAAGAACAACAAGAAGCAATAGAATTGGCAGCCCAACAAAAAGCATTGTGGGAACAAGAACAAGCAAAACAACAAGCATTGTTAGAACAATAACAAGCGCAGCAACAAGCAGAACAACAAGCATTGTTAGAACAGCAACAAGTGCAACAACAAGCAAAAATCCTAGCGCAACAACAACAAGAGCAACAAAAAGCATTGTTCATCCAAAAACAAGTAGAAGCCTACTTTGCCTACCACAACATACCGATACCATTGAATAATGCACCAACCAATCCATTAATCCAAACCACGATTGCAACACCCCAAAACACATTCATCCCACCCCCTGATCCTCATAATGATATGACGACACAATTCAAGTTGCTCTCGCAACAAGTACTCAATCTTCAATCAGGGCGAACAACCAAAACGCAAAGCAACTTGTGTCCCTATCCATTTGATGGGAGCCTAGACATGAAACCATTCCCTAAGGGATTTGAGATCCCTAAATTTGACAAATATCAAGGGACGGGAAACCCTAAAGATCACATTAGGGAATTCCAAGTTCATTGTATGGAGGTTGCATATGACGATACTTATCTAATGTGGCTATTCCCTAGGAGCTTAGCTGGAGATGCTATAGAATGGTTCTCTCACTTACCTTCAGGCATTAGGACATTCAAAGAAATTAGAGACGCATTCATTAGAAACTATGCATGTAACATTACAATGGATGTTAGTCTCAAAGAACTCTACGCTCAGAAACAAGGAAAGAATGAATCTTTCGCTTCATTTCTTCAACGATGGCGATCGAAGGCCAATCGGAGAAAATGGACCATGCCAGAAGAGCAACAAGTATGCACAATCATTACCAACCTTGAAAGCCACTTGTCATTCCACCTCAAGGTTCAGGGAATCACCACCTATGATCAACTAATCTCCAAGGCGCTTAGCATCGAAAGAGCCCTTGCAACCCAACCCATTGAATCAACATCATATCACGAATCACAAAACAATCGCCCACCATCAAATTACAATGATAAACCTCGTACATGGGTGAGAAACAAGAACATCACTAATGATGGCATTGTTGATGCCAAAGTGGTCATTAGTGGTCCACGCCAAAATACACCCGCACCAAAAATCCAACCACAATGCCAAAACACTCATCACACAACATATCAACCCAACAATAATCCCACCATCAATAATGTCAACGACCAAAGAGGACCGCCTCAATGCAAAACATACCCCAAATGAAAATACACTACTTTGGGAGAACCACTTGAGGACATCATGAAAAGGCTAATCAATGAAAAACTCATTCAAGCTCCTACATTTGAGAATTATCAAGACCCTGATGTCAAACGTCCTTGGTACAATGAGAATCAACTGTGTGAATTCCACAAAATCAAAGGCCACACCACAAATAATTGTATGAGACTCAAGAACATCATTCAAGATCTCATCGACAAAAGCATCATAAATGTGGAAGTACCTACTGGGAATCAGGATCTTAAAATCTACACGAATCCGATGCCAAATCATGGCAACAAAGGGAATAACAAGGATAAAGGAAAAGGCAGTGTAAATCATGTATACGAAATAGTTGTTGCCAACCTCAATGAAAATTGCATGGTCATCACCATCAAAGGCGCCCATGCCGAAGACTGTGGAGTCACCACAAGAGGCAGAAAGGTCACCATCGCAGGATCATCCCAACCCAATAGAGTCCCTACATCAAGAGCCATTCCGTATAGCTACAATGTTGTAGACCAGCTCAAATGAATGCCAGCACACATCTCCATCATGGAGTTGTTAAAAATCTCATCAGTGCATAAAAAGATCCTTGAGGAAGCATTAGCCTCATCTATCATCCCTATAGACCTCGATGCGGAACAATTCCAAGCTATGGTCGGAAACATCATAACACCTAATCTCCTTACATTTTCTGACCAAGATTTTCTAGCCCAATCATCTCACAATCATGCACTTCACTTGGAGGTCATTGTGAACAAAATAAAAATCAAAAGGGTCCTCGTGGATGGAGGTGCAGGTTTGAACATCTGTTCTTTTAGCCTCATCAAGCAGTTAAAGATATCAGAAGATTCGATTGACAAAGGAAAGGGCATAACAATCAGAGCATATGATGACCAAGAAAGAGTGTCTCAGGGCACAATTAAGCTCCCTATCCAAGTAGGGCCAACACTCATGGAAACCACATGTCAGGTCCTGGACCTCGACTTACCATACAACATTCTCTTGGGACGCCCATGGATCCATGCAATGAAAGCTATAGCATCAACCTTCCACCAATGTGTGAAATTCACACATAATGGAAAAGAGGTTACTGTCCATGAAGATCCTGAGCCGTTTTCATACTGCAAGAACCTTGAAGCCAAATATTACAAAATCTCCCAAGTGCCAAAAAATGATGAGGGCCCATCCACATCGTACATTGATCCCGTCACTCTCACGTCCACTTCTGCGACAGAGACACCCGCCATTCCCACCATATCCGATATCAAGCTCATCATCCAAGAGGATGGTTGTGGAAGTTATAGGCTCCCTAACAATGATTTTGTGATAGGAGAGTTACCACAATCTCCAAGATCACGAGGACGCCCACAAGAAAATCAAGCTCCCACATCTCAAACCTATCCTCAAAATTATCCTGAATTCACAAGGTGGGGAGACCTTGGCCATGAGGTAATTGAAGCAGATCCATCAAACATGTTGTATCGAGATGAAATACCAACACCTAAATTACCAATGGATGAAAGAAGTAGAGGCCTACACATGATGCTTGCGATGGGCTATGACCGAAATCAAAGAATGGGATAAAATGACAATGGGATCTTAATACCAATCATGCCTGAGATGCGACCTATAACAAATCTTGGTCTTGGATGTACCCCTCCGAGAATAACCATACATGGCCGAAGTCCTCCGGTTAGAGCCGCTAATGTTTCTCCTCAGCCAGTCCTAGTACAAGTGCACTCCCCAATACCCATAGGAACAAACATGCATAACTTTATCACTGAGCCCTATATTAGTAGCGATGACGAAGATACCTTATCCAACCTACCTAGGTTATTTGAAGATACCACCCTGTGTATGATTAGTACCATATCCTTTGAACTAGATAGTCAAAATCATGAGATCCGCTTAGTCTACCCCCAACTGATCGACTATGACCAACGAGGACCGCCAGTTCTCGATACATTCAAAAATGATGAAGTGCTCTCAGAATTCATGGGGTTGAGGGATAACATTCCAGATGGAGATCACAAGGCAGGATTCATAATGGAGTTGGACACACATGCCTATTACGGGGAAATGATTGAATCCTTCAGTTGCAAAAGAGAAACTAAGAATCATATTCAAGTCCTTATGAAACCACATTTGTAACTCGAAGGACAAAATAGTAAAATAAAGGATATCCACAGAAAACCTCTCTAGGCACTGAGGATTAATGATCCAATCTTCCCCTAAG
>VDFB02391312.1:184825-240614 GCA_007258455.2 Sequoia sempervirens
TCGAACTACTGCCGCCTTCCGAGCTTGAACGTAGGCAGTTGATGGATCATCCCCCAAGACATTTAGGTCAGTCCTATAGGAGTCCGTCATAATAAACTGACATTTCATCATGTATACCTTCATCTGTAAATCGGTCAAGTCGTCAGTTGAACTACGTGGTCTCTGCGTGTATAACGTAGGAAAGGCTCATCTATCGATCAGCCCCCGAGGCCCCTAGGATAGGCCTTTAGGTTAGTCTCTCGGTCAAAATCTCAGAAAATCTCAAAACATTGGAAAATTGAAAATCAAAACATTTAAAAATCTTGAAAAAATACCAAAAATAGCCTCAAAACATTGCAAAACATCAAAAACATCCAAATATTTGAAAAAATCCATCTGCCTCATCTCGCTTCCACCCGCAATAAACACCATTCATAATAAACTGATCGTCATCCTCAACCTTTGGTGAAACAGTTAGAAACAAGTCTAGCAGGTTAAAAGTAAAACTCAAAAGCGTCAAGTCTCAAGTCTTAGTCAGTACGTAAACAAGTTGGTCAAGTCTTTGTGTCGATAGTCCATCATCCAAACAATCTCATATCAATCATCTGATAACATCATGTCGTAGGATGAATCCTTCCTACAAGGGGCATTATTTATCAGAAAGAACATTTTGGATAAACGAAATGACGTGCCGCCATCCACTAACATGTCCTAGGATGTATCCTTCCTACAAGGGGCATTATCTTTTGGCAATAAGTTTCGGTTCTTATCCTTAAAAGCACATTCCCTTTTGGTTAGCAGTATTGAAGAACATCAACTTGTTTGTGTACCTGGTCTTTTTCTTTTGACTTATCTTATTACACTCAGTCCAAGGACCTCTCAATGATATATGAACAAAGGAATTAGAGAGATAGGAATGGGGCAACGATCATTATTCTTTTGTCTACTGTGCTTGTTGGACATTCTTGTAAAATAACTTGGCGAATACTTGCTTTGTTAGATATGTATGGAGGATGTTTTAGATAGCTTGTTGACTATTGCATTGATTGGTTATACCTTTCCATGTTTTGGTCCGAGATGTTTGAGACTTCTAAAGTGTATCCTAGACAGGTTTCCATATGTCAGGTGTGAACAAGAATACTCCTATCTATTTGTCGAGTCAAATTCCATCACACTAAGTACAACGTCATCCTGGTCCTTTATACCTTGATGCATAGTACTTAGGCGTGTTATCAAAAATAAAGTAAGTGACCCTTTTTAAACCCCAATCCTTGATAAGCAAATCATCATCATCATCTCTAATAAAGTCTCGACCAATCATGGACTTGTTGGATCCTCTTGCAATATCTGATTTCCATGCTAACATCATGCATCCTTCATGCATCCATCATGCATCCATCTTGCATCTACAAATTGTCAACATACCACATAGGAAACATCGATCATTTCACATGCATTGCATTTGCATATCATCATCATAATATAGATCTATTAGTCTAAGCATCTCATAAATCATCTATTGCATAATCACCGCATATCACATCATCAATCTCATCCATCTCATCACATCATATCATCATTTAAGTTGTTCAGGATATTATAGATTTGTTATTCTAATCATCTTGAAATCATCTCATTTTCATCATCGTCCGTAACCACCCATTTTGAACCTCTTTATCGTGAGATCGACCCTCAAATTGAATCTTTTCACTCTATCTCTCGAGGGGGAAATGTACCAGTGTACTTATTTCCGTTGGGGCATCCGAAAAACCAAAAAAAATTTAAATTTTGATTGCGGAAAGTTATTCTTTGAACCAACGTAACAAGTACATTGCTTCAAAGAGGGGAAAAATGTAGACAAGTCAAATTTGCATTATGCATATTCATCCACTCAGTAAATTGATTAAATGCAACAAATCCATTCATTAGGTAAATCAAGTCAATCCAAAGGTTTAATCAAATAATATCATTTCATCTCTCATAATTCATTTCAACCTTCATCTTGCATCATCTCCATTTAATTAAATAAATCAGGACTTTATTTAAATCAAATCCTAAATCATATTCCATCATTTTCTAATTCAAATAAATCAAATATAAAAGTCCTAAAATTCAAAATCATCTAATCAGCATAATCATCATCTATTTAATCTAACCATGATTAAATGATAATCCCATCCCACTTGCATTTTCTAGATCTAGCCACTTGCACAATAAATCAATTTTATGGATTTATTAAAAAGCCTCATTTTCCCTCAACATGAGAAGTCAAACATGGCATTTATTGCTCTTTTTTCTTGTCCCCCTCTCAAAATTTATTGCAAATTTGAATTCAAATTCTCCCTCTCATGGGCACATTTCCCAAATCTTGCACAACCATTGACCACTCACCATTTGACAAGTGTCATCTTCTCATTGGAGGATCTTTAGTCCCACATTCACCATCTTGGCCAATCTCTCATCAACAAAATCTATAAAAGAAGGCTTAATCCTCATTCATAGGATCCACAATCTTATGCAAGGTTACTCTCTTCATTTGAGATTTGATCTTGTCCATTTCACTCCATCATCTCCATTTGCATTTCATCATCTTGAGCTTTGATCAAGGGTTGGGAAAGGGTCACTAGCACATGTGACACCAATCCAACATGGAATAGGTGATTATCATGCTTTTGAAATGTCTTATTGATGTTGTTTTGTTACTTGTGGCATTCATTTAGCATAGGAATTTTATTTCATGGAGGTATTTGCAAATTTGTGTGTGTTTTAGACTAACCTTTCTAATGAGTTTTTGAGGTTGGTCTTACATTGCAGATTTAAGGTACTTCACAAACACCTATACTAGAAATATTGAGGCCCTTGGATTTGAAACCAAAACAAGGTCATACTCATAAATTTGGTGATTGGTTTTTTTAGCAAGATGTCACAATAATCAAGATTTATGGGTGCCCAAAGGCCCCATATATACTACCAAATTTTTTTCCTCTTTGGATAGGATTTTTAGAATTGATGTGGCAGATATTGTGGATGGAAAAGGATGCCATGCAGAAACAAGAAAAGGGTTCATTTCTACCTAAATTGACAACATGTGAAGAATTATCTGTTAGATATGACACCCTTCAAGAATTACAATATTACCTTAAGACAAGATATTCTCTGAGGCTTGGAAGTGAGAGGGTTTTTTGACCTTGAGCGCCATATGAATTTTATAAGACAAAACCTCCTAAAAAATGCTGCAATCACTCATCAAGTGGATTATGAATAGGATGTGATTAGAAACTACTTCAGTCCCCAAGAGGTATATCAGAGGAAAAAAATGGGAGATCATGATGAAGCTACAAGAAGAAATGAAGAATAAGAACAGTGAATTCTTGGGGTATTTTGTAGAAGAAGTAGATCGTCTTAAGAGGATAAATTTGATAATTGATAAGTTTGATGAATTGTATGTAGCTAATTTTGCAGTAGAGGAGGAGAGGACCACCAAATTATATCCCAAAATTCCAAGTAATATTGTAATTTCAAAGCCATCTCCTGACACTATTTCAGTATGTCATGTTCCTCAAGAATCACCTCCTGAACAACCACTTCCTAAGAAATAGAAGACACAGGAGCCACATAGATTGGTATCCTATACAATGAGTGAAGAAGTGGGAGATATAGAAGAAGTGGCCAGTGTACTAAGGAGTTTGAAGGATGATGTTGAGGTAGCTGATCAACTAGCCCATGAAATTGAAGCTCATAAAGAAGAGGCTAGAATTGATATCCATATGCAGGGAGAAAGGGAAATGCAGGATGATGAGAGGGAAATTGTAGCTCACACATTTATTGAAGATGATGATTTCGTTAAGACCCTTGAATTTAAATATTTTTGGGTTAAAATGAAAATGAGAGAGTTTGAAGAAAGGGTAGAGAAAAACAAGATGGGTGCTGAAGAATTTTAGTACGATTAGATTGTAGCCCAAAATTTCAATGAATTGAGAATTAATAATGTTGATATTAGCCCACAAGAAGCTAAGGATATGGTTTCGAAGAGTAATATACTCACTATCTCAGGAATGGAACTAAAGAAGATATTCTTACTTGACCAAGAACACAAGAAGACCTAATGATGATTGATGAATTTGATTTTGAAGAGGGGATAAGTCGTACATGGTACAACCCTAAGATTGAGACCTTGGTGTTAAAAGGCATAGGACAACTGAGAGGGGGGGTGAATCAGTTGTCACCAAATTCAAATACAAAACTTCAAATGCTTATCAAATTCACAACCACACTATTTTGTTATTAAGTATGAACATGAGATGTAGATAATAGAAAGAAAGATCAACACAATGAACATTGAATTTTACATGGAAAACCCAATAAGGGAAAAACCACGGTGAGGATTAACTCACAATATAAAGTGATAGAAAAATTGAATACAAGAGGCTCACTTCCAAGCACTCACTGCCCAAATACAAAGGCTCACTACCTACAAAAAGGACTCACTATCCAATAGGGAGGCTCACTAAATACAGATACAAATGATAATAGAAAGATCCACCACAACAAATTACACACATCCACAATCTTGATTAGAAGATTGCAGAAACCTTCAGCTCACTGCCTTCATAAATCTAACACAATAAAGTACTACCACCTCAACTTACTTTCACACAACTCTACTCTTCACCTGTGGCTTACTTCATTACTTTGTATGATTTAATCTTTCACAAATCAACTTGCATTTATACCATCTTCAACCTTAGAAACTTTCTCCAAGGTTGGCCACATAAATTTCATTTCATAAATTCAAATTAGGTCAACAAATCAACCTTCCCACGGTTGAAAGGAATGAGAGTGGACCAATTAAATATTTAATGAAGACCAAAAGCAACATCTTGGATCAACCACATGCATCCTTAATTAATTTTTTAATTCTTGATATGAAGTGTAAACACCAGGTCGACCAAACCTAATGAAAACACAAATGAGCATTGAAGCACACACTTCCCAACAAAAAGATAACACGTGAATGATGTAACATGCTCTATCATGCACAACAACACATATTAGATGCCTTCAGATACATCCAAAAAAAGTGCAACAACCTTTGAACATAGAACAACTTCCATCAATCCATCCAGACTATGTAAACACAAACAACAACTCTGAAACTCATCTTCCAGAACATCAAACCATGGACATCTCTGCCAGAACCCAAAGAACATTATTACAAGACATATTCTAGATCTACAAGACTTGAAACAAATCAATAGAGGACTACAGAGTAGAAACATTTCTCCCAGTCCATAGACAAGCAACTCTACCAAACTAGTTCACACTCTGATGAACACAACTTTCACATTCCATCAAACCAGAAGCTACAAATCAGGAGATGACACTAACAGATCCCCAACAAAAACCCTTCAGATTTGTACTAGCATAGGATCAACACAGAAGAAACATAAAGCACATACTAGAGCACATTTTGAACACATACATACTTCTGACTTCACTCTTTATTAATTTTCTCAAAAGCACTTGGTAACTCATGATTTTAGCACATCTGCAATAGCATAAGGATAGCTCCATGTGCTCACAACATCTCGACAACATCTCAACTATACATGCACAATCTAAAACATTCTGAACTATGTTGACATCAATGAAAACATTAATGACAACACCACCAAAACTTTCTCATACTTGGAAAAATCTCCCCCTTTGTCATTGATGGCAACACATTATGTGAAAAGCCATCAAAGACAACTCTCTCCTTCATATTAGACATGCATCCTCAATATTTTAGGAAAAGACCTTCTCTTTCTCTTCTATTGTTTTTCACATGACTCTCTCTCCCCCTTTGACATCAATGGAAAAGATCAAAAGCTTTCATCACCCCCCCTTAGGAGTGCATCCATACAACTCATACTGCAAAAATGAAAAAATTCTACTCTCCCTGTAGAGTAGACCCATTCATCAGTCCAGATATATGAAAAATCTATGGATTCACTAGACTGATGCACCTCCACGTGCACCTAGTTCAAAGGGCCAATGACCCCCAAACCTCTCCCTAAGATAGTCAAAAGTATCCTTTAGAAGAGCCTTAGTAAATATATCTGCAATTTGTTCCTTTGTAGACACATACTCTAGCCTGACTTTATTCTCCAATACCTTCTCTGTCAAGAAATGCTATCTGATAGATATATGTTTTGTTCTTGAATGCATTACTAGGTTCTTTGAAATGTTTATAGAACTTTTATTGTCACAGAAGATAGGAATAGGCTCATCACATGTCACTCCAATATCCTTGAGAGTTTGCTTGATCCACAAAACTTGTGTGCATCAGAATGTTGCAATAATATACTCTACTTCTACAGTGGATAAATAAACTAAGTCCTGTTTCTTACTTAACCATGCAACCAATCTTCCACCAAGATAGAAAGCACCTCCATTGGTACTCTTCTGGTCATCCACACAACCAACCCAATCTACATTGGTATAAGCACTTAAATTGAAATCAACATCCTTAGGATACCATAATCCATAATTTGGTGTGCTTTTAAGAGATCAAAATATCCTCTTTACAACTGTAACATGTGATTCTTTAGGATCTGATTGAAATATGGCAACTAGACATATTGCATGCATGATATCTAGTCTAGTTGCAGTAAGATACAACGGTCCACCAATCATAGATCTATATTTACTCTAATCAATTTTAGTAGATTCATCATCTTTACTCAGCTTACATCCAATCACCATAGGAGTACTAAACGGTTTGGAGTCATCCATTCCAAAATTATTTAACAACTCTTTCACATACTTCAATTTTCTAATGAATATCTCTTTATCAATTTGATTTACTTGAAGACCAAGAAATAAATTCAACTCACCAATCATGGACATTTCAAATTCTTTTTGCATTTCCTCTACAAATCCCTTACACATACTTTCATTCCCTCCAAAAATGATGTCATCAAAATATGCTACCACTATCAACATTTTGTTACCTTGCACTTTGAAGTAAAGATTATTGTCTGTAGAGCCTTTGTTGTATCCTTGTTGTGTCAGGTATCTATCCAATCTTGTGTACCATGCTCTAGGAGCTTGTTTCAGTCCATACAATGCCTTTTTCAGCTTACACACCATATTTAGTTTGTCTAATAACTAAAATCCTTCAAGTTGTTCCATGTATACTTCTTCCATTTCACCATTCAGAAATGTAGACTTGGCATCCATCTGATATACTTTGAAGTCCTTGTGGGTAGAAAATGTGAAAAACATCCTAATAGCTTCCATTCTTGCCATCGGGCAAATGTCTCTTCAAAGTCTATGCCTTCAACTTTTGAGTATCCCTTGCATACAAGTCTTGCTTTGTTTCTTATAACTTCACCATTTTCATTCAGCTTATTACTGAACACCCACTCTGAACCAATTACATTCTTATTCACAAGTCTAGGAACTAGTTCCTATGTTTGATTCTTCTCTAGTTTTTGCAATTCTTCTTTCATAACTCTGACCCAACTTTCATCTTTACATGCTTCACACACAAACTTAGGTTCTATTTTAGAGAGTAAACACAAATTTACCTCAGCTGCTACTTTACGTCTTGTCTTCACTCCTCCACTCTTATCTCCAATTATTTGTTCCTCTAGATGATTCTTCCATACATACTTAGGAGTCTTAATAGCAGGTTCCATAGTTTCTTCTTCTTCTTCTTCCTCCTTATTCTCTTCAGGTATGTGTCCGCAAATAGGGTCATCAGGTTCAACTTCACTTATCTCAATAGGTATGTGCATATCCTCATCAACTTTCACATTAGCACTCTCAAAAATCTTCCTCAATCTTTTATTAAAGCATCTATATGCGTTGTTGGTAGTTGAATATCTAAGGAAAATCCCTTTATCACATCTAGCATCAAAATTCCCAATATTTCATCATCTCTTTTGATGTAACATCTACTTCCAAACACCTTAAATTATTTCATGGTAGGAGCCTTACCAGTCCATAAATCATAAGGAGTATTTGTGCTATTGCCTCTGATCTAAACTCCATTAAGAACATAAACAATAGTGTGTATTACCTCTCTCCAATACACATCAAGTACATTTGCTTCATTCATCATGGTTCTTGCAACTTCCTATTTAGTCCGATTCTTTCTCTCAACCATTCCATTCTGTTGAGGGGTTCTAGGAGAAAAATAGTGTTTCTTTATGCCATGTTCTTCACAAAATGCATTAAACTCACTAGAAGTGAATTCTCCACCTCTATCAAATCTCAAACATTTGATTCTTAGGTTCACTTCATTTTCTACTCTTGCTTTGAATAGTTTAAACCTATGTAGAGCTCAAGTCTTTTCTCTAAGAAAAGCAACCCATGTCATTCAAGAATAATCATCAATAAGGAGAATGAAATACCCATCACCATTTAGGCTTCCTGTTCTAGTAGCACCACAAAGGTCTATATGAATTAATTCCAGCATTCTGGTAGTAGTTTTCTCTTTTCCTTTAAAAATGCATCTTGTTTGTTTCCCTAAGTGATAACTTCTACAAATAGTATTAGTAGGATTTATTATTTTAGGTACACCTCAGAAAACATCTCTTGAATTGATCCTAACCAAATTATCAAATTTACATGTCCCATTCTCCAGTGCCATAGCCAAATTTCAATAACTTGAGATACAAGGCAGTGACCATCAACACCCTTAAGCTTATGGATGTTTCCATGAGTTCTCCTTCTTGTAGAAACCATAGCTCTGAATCCTTTTTTGATCTCACAGGTATTATCTTGAAACACAAGTTTGAAACCTTTGCTACACATCTATCCAACACTCAAAAGGTTATGCCTTAGGCCCTTTACATAATATACATCATCAATGTTGTGTATTCCATCAAAACTAATTGTACCTTTCCCAACAATATTTACTCCAAAATCATCACTAAACATGACCAAACCACCATCATAATTTTCAAGTTTAGTGAAATTACTTTTATCTCTAGTCATGTGATTAGAACATCCACTGTCAATCACCCAATAGTCTTCATCCTGTATACCATGAAATATGGTGACCAAAGTACCTTCCATCTCATCCTTCTTGTTCTTCGAATCACTTTTTCTTGCACATTTTCTAGAGTTAGTAGACAAAAATTTACTCTCCAAAGCTAAGAACAAGCATACACTATCATCACCCTCATAATCAGATTCATCATCAAAGATTCCAACTTCTTCTCTAACATAGTACAAATTTTTGTATTTCTTATCCTTTCTATCTTTATGATCTCTATTCTTCTTGTGTACATCTCTATTCATAAATCTTGAAGCATAATGACCAATATTACCACAACTGAAACATTTAAAGGGAAACATACCTTTATACTTATCGGTGCCTTTCTTCATCTTCTTTATAAAGTTCACTTCCAACTCATCTAAACCATCACTATCCAGATCATATTCAATCTTTGTTACTTTAAATGTTGTTTTTGTCTTTTCTTCCTTCTTTCCAAACTTTCTCATCTCAAATGCAGTCAAGGTTCCAAATAACTCTTCTTTAGTATATTTCTTAGGATCATATGTTTCCTCAATAACTGAAACCTTGTCACTGTAACACTCTAGTAGAATCATTAGAATCTTCTCAATTATACCTTCATCAGTTAGAGTACCCCCTTGATTTCTAACTTCATTTGCTGCTAGATCAATCCTTTGAAAATAGCTTGCAATATCTTCTCCTTCCGTTTTCATATTCTCATATCTATTTTTCTGTTAGCTTCTTTGTCAATTTCACACTATCATTTCCTTCATAAATATCTTCCAACTTCTTCCAAACTTCATAAGTAGTTCCTAGAGAGATAAATTTTGTTTCTTAGTCTTGGATAAAGCATTGTAAATAGAATACCTCACTTTTCATTCTCCTCATAAGCAGAAACCTCATCTACAGTAGTAGGACCACTCGCCGGTGCAACATACTTCATCTCAACAGCCTTCTAGGTCTTGTAACCAAGAGAGATAATATATTCTCTCATATGCACTTTCCAATCACTGTAATCAGATCCATCGAACATGGGGATCGCCAACTTATGCACCATCAAATCTTCCTTAAGTGGTTAAACTCTATGCCAAGGAACCAAAGCTCTGATACCAATTGTTAAAAGGCACAAGACAACTGAGAGGGGGGGTGAATCAGTTGTCACCAAATTCAAATACAAAACTTCAAACACTTATCAACTTCACATCCACACTATTTTGTTATTAAGTATGAACATGAGATGCAAATAATAGAAAGAAAAATCAACACAATGAACACCAAATTTTATGTGGAAAACCCAAAAAGGGAAAAACCACGGTGAGGATTAACTCACAATATAAAGTGATAGAAAAACCGAATACAAGAGGCTCACTGCCAAGGGCTCACTACCCAAATACAAAGGCTCATTGCCTACAGAAAGGACTCACTATCCATCAAGGAGGCTCATTTCCTATAAATACAAAAGATAATAGAAAAATCCACCAAAACAAATTACACACATCCACAACCTTGATTAGAAGATTGTAGAAACCTTTAGCTCACTGCCTTCAGGAATCTAACACAATAAAGTACTATTGCCTCAACTCACTTTCACACAAATCTTGTCTTCACTTGTGGCTTACTTCATTACTTTGTATGATTTAATCTTTTGCAACTCAACTTTCATTTATACGATCTTCAACCTTAGAAACTTTCCCCAAGGTTCGCCACATACATTTCATTCCGTAAATTTAAATTAGGTTGGCAACTCAACATTCCCGTGGTGGAAAGGAATGAGAGTGGACCAATTAAATATTTATCCAAGACCAAAAGAAATGTCTCAGATCAACAACATGCTTCCTTAATTAAGTTTTTAATTCTTCATATGAAGTGTAAACACTAGGTCGTACAAACCTAATGAAAACACAAATGTGCATTGAAGCACACACTTCCTAGCAAAAAGATAACACACAGACAACATAACATGCTATATCATGCACAAGAACACATCTCAAATTCCTTTAGATACTGTTGGACTCAAGGAACACTGAGAGGTGGGGGTGAATCAATATTCAACAATATTTAAATTACAATCCAGATCTTAAACCATTTACAACATTTAAACAAAAATAAAGATGCAAGCACATGAAGGAAACAATCAAAACACCATGACACCAAGATTTTTACGTGGAAGACCTATTAGGGGAAAAACCATGGTGGAGGTTGTGATGATAAAATGTGAGTGAATGATAATCAACACAATCAATAACACATTATATCAAAGATTCAAACAACAATTAAACTAATAAAAAACAAGAATATGTTGAAAGCATCATATTGCTCTCTATCTCCAAAGATTTATTAAGTCACAGGGCTCTGAGATTTGGTAAGCATTATGACTATTAAAATGCCAATCTAGAGAATGAGATGCTGCTAAATGCAATAATCTAATCCTATATGATGATTACTAAATGATAATGATGAGGCTACAGTAATATAAATTGACATGAAACTTGATGAAAGAAGCTACAATAAACTATGATGTAGCTAAATGAAGAGCCATTATATTGATTCTATTCTAAAATGCTTGCTATTTCTATTCCTAAATGATAATTTCTATTGCTAAGATTGCTTAATTTATCAATTGGTATTTTTGCAGAGTAAGTTTGCATAAAGTTGGGATCCTTTTCCTGTGAAAAGAGGTTGTATTTATAGATTCTCGACAACACATTTGTGAAGTGGCAGCACAACAAAGGTCTAGATTTAATCTTGAGGATTGAATGGTGAAGGATGAAGAAGCTTGAGATGATTATGGAGATTGTTCCTTCCCACAAAAACATTCAGCCAGAGGATAGGAATGATCAATGGAGAAAGATGAAGAAGTTTTCCTGCAAATTTGTCTCCAATTTGTCTCCAAATTTTCCCGTGAAGGTTGAGATGAATTAAATTAGATGTTTCATATCTAATTTGGTAGGTGAACATTTTGAGTGAAAAGAGGAAATAGCTGTAGAATATATTTCAATTGAATATTTAGATTTATTCAATTTAGGAAAAGAAGATATTTAATTTAATAAAACAAACTATAGAAGTCTATGTTTATTAAATAAATAGGGAAGAAATATGATAATTAAATAAAAAAAGTATGTGAACTTGTTTATTTAATTAATATGGAATGATGTGATTAAGATGGAAGATAATTATAGAAGAATTCGATAATAATAATTAAATAAAAAAAGTATTAAATTTGTTTATTTAATTAAGAGGAAATAATATAATAAAGATAGAAGAATTAGAAGTGAACTATATAAATAAATATTTCTATTTATTTAATAGTAGAGGAATTAAAGGCGTCAATTAATCAAATAAATCATATTTAATTAATTAGATTATCTAGACCATTTTTAGGTGTATACATTTTTCCCCTCTTTGAAGTGATGTGTTTATGCATTGCTTCAAAGAAAAGTTTGCTGCTACTGCTAGTACCGACGATTTTTTTTTTGTCAAAATGCCCCAGATGTGGATTTTGCTGTGATGATGGATATATGCCCCCTTGGGAGATAAATTTATGAATTTTTTATTTTTTATGATTTTCTGATGATTTGACAAAGATTTGATGATGAAATAATTTATCTCTCAAAAAACAGTGTGAAAGATGTCCCTGTGATGAAATCTAAATTAAGCCTCTAGGAAATAAAATAAATAAATCCCATAAAAATCCCCTTAATTAACCCTTAAAAGGTTAAAAAGTGGGAAGTTGCATTCATTTTTGCATGTTTGAGTTTTGAAAATTTGGAGTGATAAATTTAGAGCAAAATATCAATCCCCTACCACACTCACCGTTTCAAGCCCGTGCGTCGACACAACCGCCTGACTGCCTACGGACCTTCGGTATGTACCCATGAACTTCCTCATAGTTCGTGTGTTTATTTTGGTTTTAAATTTTTTTCATTCTTTTAGCGGACCCACACACCAAAGTAGCATGTCGAACTTCTATTTTGGCACATTGATAGGATTAGCGCATAGGTTAACTGTTTTAGCGCATTGATAGGTTATTTTAGCGCATAGACTGGTATGGCACGTTGACTCCCTGAATTAGCACGTTGACTGCCTGAAATGGTGCATAGAATGTTTTGGTGCATCTTTCACCTGAATTAGTGCATAGATGTCCTTAAATATAACATAGATCAAATTAGCACATTGACTACCTGTTTTGGCATGTTGATGAGTTGTAATGGCACTTTGACTTTTCTGGTGCACTGACTGCTTGTTTAGCACATCAAAGTCAAAATGATGAAGATTTTCATTAACTCCCTAATCTTGATGATTTCCGATCACGTCAACCATTTTTTTGATTTGATTGATGATCCTAATAGTTTAGATGATGATAACCTCATGATAGGTGAGGTTTGATGAGTGGTTAATGATAATTAACCTCATGATAGGCAAGGAATAATTATAGTTTGTTTGATAAACCTCATGGTAAGTGAGGTTGATTTGATTAATTGACCTCATGATATGTGATGTACAATTTTAGATTGATGATTAACCTCAGATAGGAGAGGTTGATTAATAGATTGACCAATAATATTCATGATAGGTGAGGTTCATTGATAAATTTGATGATTGGCCTCATGATAGGCAAGGTTGATTTGATAGTTTCTCATGAGATTTTAGCGAAGTCTCACCAGAGCTGATTAGATTTGATAGGCTGATTGACGTTGGATGAATTGACAAATATTTTTGAATTTTGATGATTTGTGATGATAGGAGTCTTTGACCAACTTATAGATGCTAAAGTGATTCCCAAGGACTTTTGATTTTATTCCCTAGTTGACACAGCCTGAGATTGATCTTATTACACAATGTAGATTGTCTTCTCTTCTAGATATTCCCCAAATTAGGATTAATCGAGGACTATTGATAGCCTTAGCTGAGAGATGGCATAGTGAGCATAATACTTTTCATTTTCCCACTGGAGAGATGACAGTGACTCTTGAGGATGTATGGTGGATCTTACAAATACCTTTTGTTGGGGAGCTAGTTGTTTATGATGCACAAGAGTAGGGCGGGACTGAGGCATTTTTTTGAGTTTTCGAGGATGAGCATGTTGGTGGTTATGAGATTCCCTAGCGAGAGATTTTTGATTCCTATGCTACCTTGCCAGCAGTACTTGCTGGTTTCATTAGAGGATTCCTTTGTCCTGATCATAGGTCAAAGGGACTTTCAGTTGGGTGGGGTCAGATCTTAGAGAGTATGATTCTTCATGGTACCAAAAATGCCTAGGGTATGTGTATGCTCACCCACTTATATCATGATTTTCATCAGGTAGTGTACCTTGGAGGGGCTAGTTTGGCTTCCAGAGTTACTTTACTTTAGGTGTGGGTGTGGGAGCATATAGTTGTTACTCATCTAGTTCAGGTGAGACAATGACCTGCGTTGAGTCCATATGTTCAGAAATATACAAGATGACTTACTCGGCCTAGACTGGGCAAGTTAGATCATTGGAGGAGAGTTCTAGATGATGTAGAGGCAGTCACATGGTGGCCATATCTAGATTGTGAGTAGTGGGATGATGATGATATAGAGATGCCATATTTATGTCAATCCATGTATTTGATTGGGAGGACACGTTTTGTTATCAAGAGATTCCTATTGAGGAGGGTCTTGAGATAGTATGACAGAGTACATGGCATGCCCCAGGTGTTGCTCATTATGCATGTTGTCAGGTAGATGCTACTAAGTGGGGACCATGTTTATCATATGATGCTATAGTACAGACATATCAGAGTCTATAAGTGATTATCTAGGAGAATTTTCCTAAGGTCGTCGAGGCTCTAGTTACTGAGGAGTATGGAAAATATCTTGCTTTACACCCATTTCCATGGATCTCTGTTCTAGATGAGCTAGTGCCAATAGGTGGTGAGGAGGAGGTTGCAGTTGTACATGGTTAGCGACTGAGGAGAGAAGAGGGGGATATAGCAGAGGATGTAGTGGAGGATATAGATAGTAGTGATGATGAGGGAGACAGAGAGGATGAGAGCAATGATGATGTAGATGGAGGTGGAGGAGATGAGGGTGGAGCAGGTCCAACTTTGGATGTTGGAGATCTCAGGGTGCCTCGTAAGAGGCGATCACTAGTAGCTCCTATAGAGCAGAATGTGCGGATTGGTGTACCTTCCTAGCAGTAGTAGATGTAGATTGTGAGCCTATAGGTGTAGGTATAGACCTTACAGGGGTAGTTGATACAGGCTTGGTGTTTATCGGTGCATACACAGACATAAATGCAGACACATTCCCAGTCTCATGCATGAGATCTCTCCCAGGTATAGGCACAGTTGATAGCTACCCAGGCACAGATAGCGTCGTTGACTTCCGAGAGAGATGCAGCTAGGCGGACTACATAGTAGGCACATATGATAGCCGAGAGATTGCAAAGATTAGTTAATGGTACCTATGTGGCTGATTACATGAGAGAGGTCCTCCATGTAGGTAGAGAGGTAGAGTATTACAAGGGCCATTACCATGATGTTGTTCCCTTTGAGCAAAGAGTTTGTTATGCGTAGTCTCGATCAGGCAAGACTCATTCTAGGATTGTTAGCGCGGGTGTGACATAGCCTCCATGGAGAGATCCAAGAGATACTGGTACATCTGGTGGGGGAGGTACTGGTCCTGAGATGCTAACACTATCTGGGGATAGCAGCACATAGCCCTATGATTGGTTTATCTAACATATTTTGAGACATGATGTATACTCTGGGTTTCTGATTCACAACCATTTTTTGATATTGTATCTCTTTACATTTCAGACATCTTGACATTTTATTTTTGAGATCTATATGATAATAGCAGATTGATCGTTCTATATGTGCTCTATATGGTTCCATGATGAATGCATTTAATTATCTATTTCTATACGCCATGTGATTATCTATATTATGATGTTATGGATGCAATTTATGATCATGATGATATGCTATGATTTGATGATGTTTTATCTATGATGGTTAAATGTGATTATGTGAATAATGATAATGTATGGATGCATGAAGTTATTTGTATGATAATGGATATATGTAAATGATATGAAAATACATCTATATGTATAATTTTGGATAAGATGTTTCTATGATATATGAATAATGATGTAAATGAGATATGATGCACTTTTATTTTTGATATTTTAAATGCATTTAGATGATATAATAAATGGACGAATGAATTATCAATATGATGATACCTCAAATGTATGATATATGATATGATGAATGGATAAATTAAAATGTAAATATATAGAGATTTGTTTTTGATAGTTTTTCATGTAAATTTATGATGTGATGCACAAATGAAGAAAATGATATGATAAATGCAAACTATTTGATCAAATGTATGAATGATGAAATGATATAATAATGTTTTCTAATGTATGCAATGAAAATGATTATGCATTATATGATAATGAGGATGTTTTTGTTAATGTCAAGTATACTTAGTCCATTAATGAGAAAAGATAACATGATTTTTGAATTCTTCACCAATCTTTATAACTATACTTTGCAGATACAAAACTAACATGAATGCAATCTAATTTTACCATGTAAAATCTATATGTAGACATTGACATCTTGACAATCAATTTATTGTGATTTTTATCATCATTGAGCTTTTTAAAATGTTGAAAGTGAGTATACACATCAATGGTATAATTTAGACCAATGATGACCTAAGTACTACTTTCATGATTTTTGATATTGCAAGTTAACACAAGCATCTAGGTATAATTAAATTGAGATGACCTGAGCATTTCTTGCGTAAACAGACAAGAATCAATCATTTTCCTATGTGAATTCAAAATTTTATCAGTGATACTTTGTAGAGCACATCTCGTGGAAATTCACACAATAATAATGACCAATTCACATATAGTAGACAAAGAAATATACCATTCTCCTTCTTAGCTTCTCTAGTTCAATACATCATCGAGTTGCTCCAAATAAATGATAACAATAATCAAAGTACAACATTTATAACATTCAAGGTAAAGCGATAAAATCATAATTCAAAAGAGCATCATTCATCTAGAGTTGTTCTGATTGGTTTGATTTCAATTGTTTTGATGTGGATGGTCGATTTTCTAAATGTTTTGATGTTTGATGTATGTTCAATGTTGTGTTCCACCATGATCATTGTGTTTTCCATGTTGTCATACTATTTTTTTTCTATTTGTTTAAGCTCAAGTTTATTGCCCCCAGTGAGTTCAGGATTTTTCCCCCAAGCTAGGGTGTGACACAATCACTTTGCCAGGATATGTACATGTTCTTTTTTCAAATGATAGGTGGGAAGATGATGCTGAAAGTGAACAACCAAGTCATGTATCTAATAGATGGAAAATCTAGTTTAAATTTCAAGTAGGGATTGTTTCTAGGTTTTCACTACGTGTCTTTATTGCACCTTTTTAGATTTTATGATTTTTTTGTATTTTCTATTTTTCTAATTTTTTTGTTTTTTGTTTTTTTGATTTTTTTGTATTTTCCATCACCAAGATGCCTATTTGCTAGGTTTTCATCATGGCGACTATTTCAACTATGCACTAGATGATTTAGGTATAGAATTTCCTGAGATGGATACTATTGATAGGTTCATCAAACAAATCCCCTTCAGGTGTAGACAACTGGTAGGCTCCAGATCCATAGATTGATATGACAACAAAGGGACCTATCCAGTTAAGTTCAAACTTCCATTTCTTTTCTTTGTCCTGTTGATTTCGAGGGTTTTCATTTAGGACCAAGTCACCAACCTGAAATACTCTAGGTTTCACTTTGCGATTGTAGCTTCTGGACATCCTCTATTGATACGCCTTTAAATGGTTCATATCTTGTTGATGACGTTCATCCAATAGTTCCAATTCTTGAAGTCTAGATACTCTATAGTCCTCATTTGAAATAATTCCCTTCAATGATACACAAAGTGTTGGAGTCTCAACCTCAATAGGCAATATGGCCTCTAATCGATATATCAAGGCATATGGTGTAGCTCTCATAGGTGTTCTGATCTTGATCGATATGCCCAGAGAGTAGGGTTCAATTGAATGTGCCAATCACGTCCAACATCGTTGATAGTCTTCTTCAGGATTTTTAGAATAGTTTTATTTGAGGCCTTTGCTTGGCCATTTCCTTGAGTATAGTAGGGTGTTGAGAAATGATGTTGGATATGAAACTTCTCACATAGTTCCTGAACATCCTGATTCTTAAAAGGTTGACCATTGTCTGTGACAATGGACTAAGGAATTCCATACCTATGGATTAGGTAATTCAATATGAAGGAAGAAATATGTTTTCCAGTGATTGTTCTTAAGGGAACTGCTTCTATCCATCTTTTAAAGTATTATGTTGTTGTGATTATAAATTTGTGTCCATTGGATGAAGACAGATTAATCTTTCCTACCAAGTCTAGTCCCCATTGACAAAAGGGCCATGTTGAAGTGAATGTTTGCAATTCTTGTGCCGATGCATGGATTAGATTACCATGTATTTGAAATTTTTCACACTTCTTAACAAACTAAAAGGACTCCTCCATGTTCGGCCAGTAATACCCCAAATAGAGGATTTTATTCGCTAGGGTTAGTCCACTTGAATGAGTTCCAAAAATACCTTCATGAACCTCATGTAAAGTTGTCTTAGACTCATTATGTTCTAGACACCGAAGAAGAGTACCATCTAGATCTCGACGGTAAAGTATGTCAACAATTAAGGTATGTCATGTGGATTGGCAAATGAAGTTGCATTTCTGGTCTAGAAAGATTGGATGGAAGGATATTTTCTTTTAGGCAAGCGTAGGTCTTTCCATAAATGGAGGATTCAATGTCAACTCACTGGCATATGGTTTGAGATTATAGATTATCATAAGTAGTATTATACACTTGTTCCACAATAAACTCATAACGACCTTGCTTTTCTAGAAATTGTAAGAGAGAAGCAATTGTTGCCATAACATCAACAACTTTGTTTTTTTCCCTTGGAATCTATTCAAACTTGATATCCATAAAGTAATTTTTGAGATCATCCATCATTTTCTTATATGGCATCAACTTCTCCTATTTGGTTTGATATTCATCATTTACTTGGTAAATGACTAGTTGTGAATCTCCATATACTTGTAGCTCTGTGATTTTCCATTCAACTACCACTTTGAGGCCAATAATTAACGCTTCATACTCAGCTACATTATTTGTACATGGAAACATGAGTCTATAGGACTTTGGGATGGTGTGTCCTTGAGGTGTAACAAACAAAATTCCCACACTAGACCCGCGTTGTGTGTATGACACATCAAAATAAAGCCTCCATTGTTGTGTTGTCATAGTAAGAATGTCTACATCAGGAAACTCAATGTTCATTGGACAATCATCTGGTAATGGAGCTTCAGCTAACTAATCCACTATCACTTGACCCTTGATGGATCTCTGATCCACATACTGTATATCAAATTCACTCAAGATCATGACCCACTTGGATAGTCTTCCTATTAAGGCAGCCTTTCTGGGAAAATACTTTAATGGGTCAATCTTTGCTATGAGTATGATTGTGTGGGTTAACATATAATTCCGCAACTTCTGGGTAGAAAATACCACTGCCAAACAAGATTTCTTGATGAAGGTGTAATTTATCTCATAACCATTAAGTCCTGCTGATATAATAGATAGCCTATTCCCTTCCCTTAGGATCTTCTTGTGCTAATAGAGCTCCTAAAGAAATGTTAGTTGTTGTAATGTATAGTAATAAGGGTCTATTTTCTGTAGGTGGCATCAATATGGGAGGTGAAATCAGATATTTCTTTATTTGATTGAAAGTTGTTTCACATCCTTCATCCCATTTGAAAGAGACATTCTTATGTAGCAAATGATTGAAGGGATGACTTTTATTTGCTAATTGGGAGATAAATCTCCTGATTGATTGTAGCCTTCCTTGTAGAGATCATAGTTGACTGATATTCTTTGGTGGTGGCATTTCCATTATTTCCTTGACCTTGGCAAGATTCACTTCAATGCCCTTTTCTAAAACTATGTAACCTAGAAGCTTTGCTGATGTAACACCGAACACACATTTCTTAGGATTTAATTTGACATTGAACTTCTCTAGTCTTGTAAAGATTTTTCCCAAAATCTCCAAATGTCCTTATCTAGTATATGATTTTGCTAATATATCATCCACACTTGATCTTCCATAAAAGCATGCATCATATCATGGAAAATGGTGGTCATTGCACACTGATATGTTGCACCTGTATTTTTCAACCCAAAGGGCATGACATTCCAATGGAATGTTCCCCATGGACATGTGAATGTTGTTTTCTCTTAATCCTCTGGTGCTATTTTGATTTGGTTATACCCTAAGAAGCCATCCATTAGTGATAACATGTCATGTTCTATTGTTAAGTCGACAATAATGTCAATGTTTGGCAAAGGAAAATCATCCTTTGGACATGCCTTGTTGAGATCTCTGAAGTCGATACATATTCTGATACTATTATCCAGTTTAGAAACATGTACAATATTATAAATCCACTTAGCATATTAAATTGATCTAATTAATCCAACATCCAACAACTTCTTTAGTTTTGCTTTTACCAATAAGGCGGTATGAGGATGCATTTTCCTTAGTTTTTGCTTCATAGATTTTATTCCAGATGGTAGAGATAAATGATGCATCAGAAGATTTGGATCTAAACTTGGAATATAAAAGTAAGACCAAGCAAAGTTAATGAGTTTGTCCTCAAAGAACTTGAAAAAATCTGGCTTTTCTTGTTTAGTCATTGATGTTTCCAAATGTATAGTTTTTTCCTTCTCTGTTTTGCCAAGATTAATAGACTGTGTAGGCTCCACCAAAACTGATGATCTTTAATGATATTTTTTTGGAAGGGTGTCAATTCTCCCATCCTTCGGTGCTTCAAAGAGGTTTTCACCATTAGATGCATTCTTTATTTTTATTTTTTCATGATCAAACGCTTCCATTGAATGGTTTTCACCATTAGATCCATTATTCCTGTTTTAAATTTTACAACTAAAAGATTTGATACCCTCTTTCCTCAAAGAGTCATTATGAGATGTATGATTAGAAATTGTGTCAGGTTCATCACAACAAAGGAAATTTACAATAGCATCATCATTCACAAAGATAGGTACATTGATAGGTTCAGTTGGTTCCCAGTCAATAAGTTCAGGATGCAGTAAGGGTAGAAAGTCATCAGATTGGCTAAGGTCAATGGTATTAAAGGTTCTAATAGCAATGTTGTCAAAATTGTCAGTGGTGATATCAAGGTCCATGATATTACTCTCCTCCAAGTCATCTATCTCAGTTGATATCTGTCCATCCTCACTTGAGTCATCGATATTTTGTGATCGAAATACAAGGGGTCTAGTCCCTGAGATTTTTCCTTCCTCGTGTGTGGGTGCATACTCTTTTATGAAATCAATTTGTATGTCTTTGCATGATGTTTCTAATAAATAATCCCACTCATACTCATTAGAATCTGTCTCATAACTATCCCGCATTTGAAGGATTCTTTCAACAACTCTATAGTGCTTTCTTCTTTTGTTTCCCCTATATAACCTAATCCTATTTTGTCTTTTGAATGAAGTGTGAGAGGTTGAATGGGTTCTACAATCCCTTCTTTCCTTTTTCCAATAGGTCCTTTCCTTCATATCCCATTTTCTCTAATATTTCTTTTCCCTTTCCATATTGATCTATCTTTATGCTAATGTTTTCCGATGTAGAGGCTTCCTTATCTTTGTAGAGCCAATTGAGAATGGATTTATCTTCTAATTCTTCTTCTAGAGTACCTGCCTTTACAAATCTATCATCTAAAATCGTGGTAGGTGTTGATGATTGTTGTGTTGATGTTGATGGTTGTCCATATGTTCTTGGAGATGGAAAAAATTGTGAAAAACATAAAGATTTATCAATGGAATACTCTCCCATGCCCTTTTCTTTTAACTGGATCTTGTCTTTGAATTTCTATGATAAAGAATCTAATTGAGCTTCATTGTTTGATGAAGTAGAGTCAACAACACTTGTCTCTTTTGACTGGTCCTTTTTCTCAACCCATTTAGATATAATGTTTAGTTTCCTTTCACCGTTGGATGAACTAGAAGTGTTTTCTTCCCTATTATGGGGCACCAAAGTGTCTTGAGTTGTTTTAAGCATGATACAATTTTGATGATTATTTTAATCAATTGATATAGTGACTTCTTGTCCATTGACAAGAAACTTTAAGCACTGATGATAGGTCGAAGACACTACCTACATTTTGTGAATCCACGGACGTGCCAATAGTATATTATATGTTAGCTCTTTTTCTAACACTTGGAAAACTATGTTCTTGACAATTGGTCCTACTTGAATAGGTAACACGATCAACCCCTTGAAGGATATCTCTTGTTTGTCATAGGATTTTATTGTGATCTTCCTTCTGGAATCAATAACATTATCAAAATAACCTAGTGCACAGATCAATTTTAAAGTGCAAATGTTGAAACCAACTCCACCATCGATTAAGACATGTTTTACCTAGTGTTTGTGGATTCATACTTCAATATGAAGAGTAGTATTGTGTGAATGAGTGAGTGACACATCATCTTGTTTAGAAAATGATAGGCAGTGAGGCATGGTTAAGTGTCCCACCAGAGCCTGGAATTGACAAACATCTAGATTATTGGGTAATGTTGTGGCCACATGAGCTTGTTCCAAAACCTCCTTATGAGATGGTGAGATTTTGAGGAGTTCCAATATTCATATATGTGCTAGTATTTTCTACAGTTGATCAACAATGTTGTATTGATTTGAAGGGGTGGCAATGGTTTTAGATGAAACTCCTTTCAATATTACCTTGGATTGCCCCCTTGTTGTCATGTTGACTGGTTGCTAATCTTGATTTTCCT
The DNA here is from genome assembly GCA_007258455.2 of Sequoia sempervirens. Taxonomy (NCBI): domain Eukaryota; kingdom Viridiplantae; phylum Streptophyta; class Pinopsida; order Cupressales; family Cupressaceae; genus Sequoia; species Sequoia sempervirens. The sequence goes on from VDFB02391312.1 coordinate 207,724, forward strand.
TGATTTTTATGACATTGCTCTGATTGTTGGATATATCCATGTTTGGGATTAGATCTATGGGTATGATGTCATTGATTTCAATGTTATCAGTTTGATTGTCATCAACATCATTATTCTCAACTACAGAGATACAATGAATAGTGATGTCATAAATTTAGTTTACATTTTTACCTTTACTGTTTGTAGAAGAAGATTCTCCCTTTTCATAATTTGGCAAAGGATTTTTAAATGCACCATGATCATTGTTCATTTGATGTCCTTCTATGAATACTTTCTTGTTGTCAATAAAATCTTGTACTAGATGTTTTAACTGCATACAATCATTCATTTTATGTCCCTTATTTTTTATGAAAGTCACAAAAATCTGCATCATTCCACCAAGATGGTTTTACTTTTGGTTCCCAATTTATTGCTTCAAGTAATGTGATAAGTCCATGTGCAATAAGTTCTCTCATTGCTGATTCTAGTGTTTGTCCCAATGGCATGAATCTTCTTCAATTTGATGGTTTTATATATGATTGTGGCTTAGATTCACCATTGTTCAGATTGTTGTTTTGACTAACATTCTGATTGATGTTTTCGTCATTGTTTTGATTAGTCTTTGTAGTTGTTTCTGTCAAGTTAAATACCGGTTTCACATTTTGTGTCTCATTTGTAGCATCATTGTTTCCAATATTTCTATTCTTTTTCCAAAACTTAGGTTTATCATTGTTACCATAGTGATTTGAGGAATTTGTATTGTTTGATCCTTCATTGTAATGTTTTATTACCCCTCTTTTGAACAAGGCTTCTTCAATCTTGAGCCCATTTTCAATCACTTTTTCGAATGTAGGTGGACATTGTAGTTTAAGCCTATATCTCATGTCATTAGTTAATTTGTCAATGAATAGTTCCATCTTTTCCTCTTCAGGTATGGAACAAGGATATCTAGCAAACAACCTTTGCCATTGTTGTAGAAATGAGAGGAACGTTTCACCTTTCTTTTGTTTCATGTTGTAAAGGTCTTTTATTGTTACCTCATGTTGAATATTCAAGGAAAATTATGAGATAAATCTGTTGACTAGTTCTTCAAAAGATTGAATTCTTGGTTGTAGTTTAGAAAACCATTCCATACATTGACCTCCTAAACTCCTTGGAAATAACCTCATTAGATAAGTGTCCTCTTGTGAAAATTCCAAACTCATGGTTCTAAATTCCCTCACATGATCAATTGGATCCGTTTTACCATTGTATTTGTCATATTTTGGGAATTCGCAATGTCTAGGATATGATATCATGTCCATACTTGGATACTTGGATCAAAAGGATAAGGAAAAATGTCATGTAATGAGTGCCTTTTTGTAGTTCCTTTTTGCATATTTTGAAGTTTTTGTTGCAAGTTTTGCATTTGATGTGTTAAGACATTCAATTGATCTGTGTTTTGTGTGTTTTGCGGTTCATTTTAAGTTTCTTTAAGTGCTTCTTCTAGTCGATTAATGTCAAAGTTCTTTGGAAGTTTTGCACCTAATTCAACTAGCATCAAAAGGTACCTTTCCATATCTTGTTCCAAAACCTTTTCCATAAATTTATAGAAATTAGGATCTTGTTGTGCAGTTTGAATATCCTCTCGAGTTATTTCATTAGTGTCATTTTGGTGTAATCTGTGAAAGGGATTTTCTTCAGCCATGATATTTGGTGTTTCAATTTCTTTTTCTCTAAGTTTTTGTCTTTGTAATCTTATCAAAATTGGCATACAAGTATTATTATTTTTACTAAACTTTGATCTTTTTGTTTGGATGAGTGTCAATAGTATTAAATTAAGTCAAATAGAATGATATGTCCTATTGATAAGAACAAGTTAAAAATATAATTATTATGTTTCGTTTTGTGATTGTAGGATGATAAAATCCTGATAATGAAACTTAATGTAATAATTCAGAATTTGCGTTTGATGATTTAAACACTTTAAGGTTGCAAGATCTTGGTTTAATTTGATAAATTTTGACTTGTAAGGTCCTATTTTCCAAGTTTAAGACACTTTATGGACTGTGAAAATGTTTTTGTTCTGACAAAAACCCAAGTTCTGATGTCAACAATCTGATAGGGGTTTCAAAGAGCTTTATGTTTTCTTGTTCTGTGGATCTAATGTCAAGAGGGTAGATGCGCTAAAACAGACTATGTATGTGCTAAAAGATATGGTGAATGGGCTGACAGATAGGGTATATGTGCTAAAATAGATTGTGGATGCACTAAGATACTAGTAAATTATGGCGGTAGACTATGTAGATGCGTTGTAAGATAAGGCTTATGCGCTAAAACAATGGTTGTATGCGCTATTTGGACAACAGATGCACTAAAATACTGGGTGAATGCACTAGAACAAACTATGTATGCGCTAAACTAGAAGTTGTCACTATGTTCACAATTTTGTTTGTTTTTTTTAGTTTTTCTCAGTAAAAAGACTAACTCCAGGTTGTAATTTTCTAAATAGTGAGTATTTTGGATGTGTTTTGCTTGAAAATTTTGGAATTTTTGACCTAATTGGATGATACCTTTGAAAAATAACTTCACACACAAAAGCCAGATTGTAAATAGTTGTTTCAAATTCTACATATTAAACATGTAGTGAGTGTTCTATAATATGGTCTGATTCTTTCAATTTCCATAGGTTTTGACACAAAAACAAATAGTTCAAGCACTTTTCTATCTCAAGTAGGTCACTTAGAATATCACAACCCACAGCTTGCAACTATGTCAGCTCACACAACCCTATCATCCCCTAGAGGGTTCCCGTGTTTTTTCCTTTCTCGAGTCTTAACCAAAGTTGAATCCTCCACTTTTGGCCAAGGCCTCTGATAGTTATATGGTGAGTGTCTTGGGGGAAGATTCTTCCCTCTCCTTGCAACGTGATATAAAAAGTGTTCGGAAACTGACTTCAGTGGGTGAGTACTTTTTCCCACTATGGTAGGCCTTCTAAAGGACTTAATAAAGTAGGATAGCAAGTATAGCATTCTAATCACTTAGTTAATGGGAGAGCATAGGCCTATTGCTTTTGAAACACAATAAACATGGGGTTCAAACTAGTTGATTAATTAATCTAGATTCACTATTGTAACCAAAAGAAAGGCAAAATAAATTGAAATTAAAACCCTACAAACACCATTAGTAATTTTTGTGAATTGTGTCTTTGACTGGCATATGTTTGTCTCCCAATTTGTCTTTGACAAGCATATTTCACACCTGGATCACAAAAAAAAATGATTAGACTTCAAATTTTTTAAAATTCTGCAAAGTAATCAGATGTGCCACAACAATGGTTAGATGTGCCAAAACAACATGTCAATGCGCTAAAATAATAGGTCTATGCACTAAAGAAATTGATGGATGCGCTAAAAGAATAGATGTATGCACATAATTAAAACTCCTTGGCTGGTGAAACAAAAACTTTGGATGCACCAGGACAGTCGTTAAATGCGCTAAAATATTCGGTAGATGCACTGAAACAATGCTTGGATGCGCTAAAGTATCTGTTGTATGTGCTGTAAAATCTCTTGATTGCGCTAAAAGAAAACACGTCAGAAGCATGCAAGGACACTTTTTTAGAAAAAAATATGTGGTTTTTGGGCCCCACGGTGGGTGCCAATTTATGTGATGATAAAATGTGAGTGAATGATAATCAACACAATCCATAAGACATTATATCAAAGATTCAAACAATAATTAAACTAATTAAAAGAAAGAATCTATTGAAAGCGTCATATTGCTCTCTATCTCCAAAGATTTATTAAGTCACAGGGCTCTCAGATTTGGTAAGCATTATGACTATTAAAATTCCAATCTAGAGAATGAGATGTTGCTAAATGCAATAATCTAATCCTATATGATGATTACTAAATGATAATGATGAGGCTACAATAATCTAAATTGACATGAAACTTGATGAAAGAAGCTACAGTAAACTATGATGCAACTAAATGAAGAGACATGATATTGATTCTATTCTAAAATACTTGCTATTTCTATTGCTAGGATTGCTTAATTGCTCAATTGGTATTTCTGCAGAGTAAGTTTGCATAAAGTTGGGATCCTTTTTCTATGAAAAGATGTTGTATTTATAGATTCCCGACAACACATTTGTGATGTGGCAGCACAACAAAGGTCCGAATTTGATCTTGAGGATTGAATGGTGAATGATGAAGCCTGAGATGATTACGGAGATTGTTACTCCCCAAAAAATCATTTAGCCAGAGGATAGGAATGATCAATGGAGAAAGATGAAGAAGTTTTCCTGCAAATTTATCTCCAAATTTACCCGTGAAGGTTGAGATGAATTAAATTAGATGTTTCATATCTAATTTGGTAGGTGAACATTTTGAGTGAAAAGAGGAAATAGCTATAGAATATATTTCAATTGAATATTTAGATTTATTCAATTTAGGAAAAGAAGATATTTAATTTAATAAAACAAACTATAGAAGTCTATGTTTATTAAATAAGTAGGGAAGAAATATGATAATTAAATAAAACAAAGTATGTGAACTTGTTTATTTAATTATATGGAATGATGTGATTAAGATGGAGGATAATTATAGAAGAATTCGATAATAATAATTAAATAAAACAAAGTATTAAATCTATTTATTTAATTAAGAGGAAATAATATAATAAAGATAGAAGAATTAGAAGTGAACTATATAAATGAATATTTCTATTTATTTAATAGTAGAGGAATTAAAGGCGTAAATTAATCAAATAAATCATATTTAATTAATTAGATTATCCAGACCATTTTTAGGTGTATACAGAGGTTAATCCACAATTTATACTTTGTTAAAAGTATGAAGAAAAAGGGGAATGCACATGCATTTAGGCACACTGCCTAGAGCTCACTGCTCAAAATAGGAAGGATCACTAGCTTACAAAAGATTTAGATCACAATCAAAATATTGAACTGAGAAGATAGCATCTACAAATTCCTGAGTATAGTTTCGGTTAAGCTCACAAAAATTAGCAATAAGATAATATAGATAATTTAAAACCTTCCTCAAGATCCACAACTCAAAATGATAATCTAGTGAAGCATACAGATTGACATACTAACCAAATACCCTGTTCTTCATTTTCTCTCTCGGTAATACTTTGTTCTTTACTTTGTCTGCCGGTATGAACAAATCTTGATCTGTGGATCGAAATAATGACTTAGGTTGCCATCAAAGACAACACTATAAGAAATATTCCAATAGATGCATCTGCAACAAGTGCAACAACCTTTTTACACATAACACCTTCCATCAGTCCATCTAGACTGTGGAAACACATACAAAAACTCTGAAACTCATCTTCCAGAACATCAAACCACAAACATCTCTACCAAAACCTAGAGAAAATTGTTACAAGACATATTCCAGATCCACAATACCTAAAACAAATCAGTGGAGGAATGCAAAGAAGAAACATTTCTCCTAGTCCACCGACAAGCAACTCTGCCAAACCAATTCACACTTCGGTGAACACAACTTTCACATTCCATCAAACCGAAAGCTACAAATCAAGAGATGACACCAACAGATCCCCAACAACAACCCTTTAGATCCATACAAGCATAGGATCAACATAGAAGAAACACAAAGCACATACCAAAGCACATGTTGAACACATACATACTTCTGAATTCACTCTTTATTAATTTTCTCAAAAGCACTTGGTAACTAATCATTTTAGCACATCTACAACATCATAAGGAAAGCTCCATGTACTCACAACATCTTGACAACTTACAACTATACATACAAAATTTGCAACATTCTGAACTGTGTTGACATCAATGACAACATTAATGACAACACCACCAAAACTTGCTCATACTTGCAAGACTTGGCATTTTGGGCCAAGCAAATAAATACACAAAAACCAAGGTTGTTAGATGTGGTACAAGAGATGAGAGGAATGACTATGGTAAAAAAATTGAAGGCCACATCTCCTTTAGAAGCTGCAACCATGACAATGCACTCTGCCATATTTATTCAAGTTGTTGTTAAGGAAATGGAAAATAAATTGACAGAATATGAAAAGGAACCAAAATTATTAAATGATGAGGTAAATAAATTGTTCATAGAAAATATAATATTGAAAGAGAAATTGAAAGGAGTAGGGCCTTCACAGAGTAAATAAATAGTATTGTATCAACCTCCTACTACCCAATCAACCATTATAGATAGTGCATCCTTTGAACAAATGAATGTACTAAGACAAGAGATCGAAGAGTTGAAAAAATACAATAATGAAACCAAGGAGGGAGTGAGGGACCAAATCATCATCAATGTCATGGAAAAAATCTTGGATCACAAGATGAAACTGATTGAAGAGAAATTGGAAAGTGTGTATGATTGCTACACTTCATTATCCCAAGCGATTGACCAAATGAAAGCCCATGTACTTATACTGGATCCTATTTTCAAGAAGTGGCAACCAATTCATCATACCTTGGTGACTTTATGTAGGGTATTACAGAGAAGTATGGAAGCTCCTTTAGCTTTGAAACCAATTGAGGAGATGGTTAAGATAGTTATAGATGAATCTTAGTAAATAAATAGAGATGATTAGAAGATCAAAACAAGGATGGAATTATTTCATACATTGAAGAAGTGGTTTGTGCCAAGGATTTAAAGGATGATGACCATTTGAAAAATCTCAGTAAATGGAGAAAGGAATTTGGAAAAATTGTTCCTAATTGCATTGCTCATGTACAAAAGGATGGTGAATTGAATGTCCACAACCTAAATTTGATCATGGATGGAATAATAGCCTTGGATACCATATATTCTAAATTCATTATAGATGGCAGAGGGTTACTCGAAAATAGATGGAGGAATCACCTAGCAAATATATCAAAGATTCAAGAATACAAATGGCCTCATGACTACACAGTATACCAATAGGAGAAAGTATTTGGATCCTACAAAAGAATAGGGCCTTGAAGATGTTGCAGTGGATGAATCAAGCCTTAAAACACTCTATCATGGAGAGGGGGAATTTTCTAAAGCGGGATAATCATGGGTCTCCTATGTTGATTAACATACTACAATTGTTGCAGGCTTCCAATCAATATTGTCTACTTTCTCTATTTTCTCTTAGTTGTGTTTTAAGAAAAACTAATGTTTATTTTATATGAAGAGGCATGCATTTTGAAAAGATGCCATATTTTGTAATGGTCTGAAGCTTGTTGCTTCTCTTATAAAGAGAAACCAAGATCAAATTTTGATATCATCATCATAGGAATTTATAGAAACATATATGAGGAGACTTCTGTTATATTGTAATATCTATTTTCAAAGCAATTAATGGAGAAGAAGATTTAATCTGGTGCTCAAATTCTGGTCTCAATTATTTATTGATAATATTTTTTATGATTGTAAGGTTGTCTCTAGTTTAATATTTCCTTGTTATTCAAATTAAGTATATCAAGTATATGTTTAATTTGTCAATACACACTTGTTGTCATTATGTGATTTCTTTTAATTGGTTCCTTCAATTAAGGATTAAATCTCTTTGGGTGCAACCAAAATAGTGGTTTACAATTTATTTAAGGAAAAAATATTTTCCATCGGTTGTGCAATTTTAAGTGGTTTGCTCGAACTATAGGGTTCGATCGAACTGCTTTTAGGGTTCGCTCGAACCCCATAGTCTGAGTGAACACCCCTTCAATGCTAGAAAATTATTTTATAATAAAATACTAGGGTTTGAGCGAAGGTGGGTTCACTTGAACCCTTGAATTAGGGATTTTTATTAATAAAATATTTCATTGTCAATCACTTTCGACTATCATTTTCATGAGTAGTGTTGCAGCGGTGAACCCACATTTGAACCTCCTCTAGGAAAACTCTAGCTTTGCAAGGCAATGAGCATCACCCTCTCCATTGCGATGACTTCTAGGTTGGTTAATTCTTTCACATTTTGCATAAATTTTGTAAAATAGATTGCATTTTCTTGAAAGTTTCTAAACCCTTTTCAACAAATCCATTTTCTGTATATCTTTCAATCATGACATTCACTGTATATTTTCCCATCTTCTGTAAATCCATTTTTCTACATATCTTTCAATCATGGCGTTCACTATATAGAGAACACAAGACCTATTCTATATTTTCCCATTTTTTGCATATGATTCAAGACCTCTCAGCATTGACAAAATACCACCAAAAATATGATCTCCTGACAATCAAAAATAGGAACTGTGACCATGATGAACCCACTAATTACAGCTAGCTTGAAACCCAACTTTAAGTTAATGAATTTTTCTTGGGGAATTTTGATGAAATCCTTGATTTGATGATGTGTTGGACTGCTGGTCATTCACATATGAATCCTTACTTGAGCCACAATCTGATTACTTCTTCTGTTTTGATAACTTTCTCTTTATTGTATCAATTTTCCTTAGGGTTTTAGGTTATACATCTTGATCAACTTAGCTACATTATAGCTACTCCACCAACCTTCATGAATGGTATTGAAAATTACATAAAAATCTTAAAAAATTTAGAAAAACATACCCTTGAATCATCCGTAAACAACAAATAGGAGTTTCTTTTTAAAAGGTGCACCTCCTTTAAACTACCTATTCTTCATGTTTTGTGCATGCCACTTAACACTCAACAATCACTTGCACATACAATATCATATAAAATCATATTGAATTGGTGAATGCCCTAATGTAAGAAATACAAAATCATATTGAATTGGTGATATCCTTATAGTTCATATGATGCTCCATAACAACCTTATGTATCAATCCATAAACATTGCTTTATAATGACCATTAAAAAATTGAATTAATTTTTTTAGTAACACCCTAGAGAAGATTAATAAGGATGTGCATGTAAGCACCTAAGGTACAAGAATTTTTAACTAACATAAAAAGCTATTGTATGGGTCTCTATCAAAATATATAATTTTAAGTTTATGTGCTTGAATACATACATTCTTATTATTGTTCAATTCATTGAACCCTATTAAATAAAAACCAGTGTTCTTGATAACATTTTCTAATAGCATGAGAACACATGGAACCTAAAATCTATACTATCTCACATCTATTTTGATAGATAATAATACTTAAATGGAGTTAAAATGAATCAATCATTCCTCTACCTTAGTTAAATTTATAAATCAAATAGATTTATATCCTTAAAGATCAATAGTTTCTTTCCAAATTAGCTTATATTCCTTACCTTTTCATACAAATAGAAAAGGATATTTTCTATACCCTAGTGGGAAAGCATACAATATTAGGATGTGTTAAAGTAGAATGAGGTTAGGATAAATTTACTTTGTAATTTCCATTAAAAATATAACAATTATAGAATGGGGCTTGGATAAGGTTACCTTCCAACTTCTAGGAAAAATTATGCCAATAACTTATGCACTATATGTTGGTTCTCTTGATGTATTTGACAAATATTTTAGATCTATAATAAACCACTATATATTTCATAGATATTTTGGTCATTTGTGATTTTTTATATGACAATATACATACAAACCATGTAGAATAAACCACACAACCTAATAGACTTGCATGAATTAACTACTTATGAATTCCTTATAATCATGAGACCTCTAGATGGTTGTTTTATTAAATTTCTTTATCTTAATTTGAATATTGTCCTATTCATCAATCATATGGACCCTACAGTTAAAAAATAAAACAAAAAATAATTTGATTTCTATATACTCTATTCATTTTTATGCCAATACATCATATACCATTTGATTACTTAGATATTCTAACATATTCCCATTGCTACTTGGAACATTTTGTGTTTTTCTTCTATCTTGGCTTTATGTTACCATGTTCTTAGTTAAATATAAATTGGATAATGCAAAGACACCTTTAAATAGTCCAATACATGTTTCAATACAAGTACTTTGAACATATGTTATATATTTTTGTCACTTAAATTCCTTGTATTGTGTATTAGTTCTACTTTTTAGCCTTATATTTATGTCATCTTTGGTGTGATCCTCCTTGCTACTTCATCTATAATTTATATGTTGTGTCCTTACATTTTAAACACCTTAATTAGTCATGTTTGTTATGTTTTATATACTTTCTTTTACTTTATATATTATGATTTATTCAAGTCATTTACATACTTGAGGGGTGAGATATTATATATTATCATTTTTATATTTAGCACTTATGCTCTCTTTATCTATCAAATACATTTCACTCTCATATTTTCCTTGATGAATTCTTGATCTATCTTAAATATTATTGCTCATAAATTTCATGTTCCCAATTTGGGTATTCATATGATAAGATTCATTCACATATATTTTATGAGTTTTCATGATCTATGCTACATACGTATGATGTATTCTATGTGCGCAGGATATGCTTTTATTCTTATTTTCATTATGATTTCTATCTATTTTGATACCATATATAATACCTCATGTTTAACTACTTATGAGGCATCATATTTTCCACTTAATGCTTATCAATTTTCTATGTATGCTTGAGCTCATCCTTATGTTAACTACTACATACATTATATGAGCCTTATCACATGATTTACATGTTCATATCATTTTGATGCCTTAAAGACACAAATTTGTATATATAAATTTCAATCATTTTATGCACCTTTCTTCTCTTGATCTAAGCATATTTGCTATCTTCACCTCATAATTATACCATCACAAATTCCTTTCCATTGCACCAAAACTCCTTAATGGCACAATTAAATAATGTTACTTTGCATGCACTTATTTAAGTTCACATTTAGTTCCAAAGAAATGGACCCATCCTCACCTCTAATATATGAAGTTTTGTTGAAACTCTAGTGTGGATTGACCAATAACTCTTAAGTAAGGTCAACATGAAAGTTTTGTATTGGTTAAATTTCTTATCTAATTTTGATATGCCTTTTGATTTTATGGAGTTCAAATATAGTTTTGTTGAACATAGATAATTGCAATTTGTACATACATGTTAGCTTGAAACTTCTATAAGAAATGTGAAACATTTTTTATTAAATAGTTCACTAGACCTTATCTCTAATCGATGCGTGCTTTCAAATCTCAAGATAATTTAGCACTTGTTGGCCCTTGTGATTTACTCATGTGGATCATATATTTAAGATCATTTTATATATGTAAATGTATAGTTAGAAGATTCTACATTTTGGTGAAATGAGTTCGTGCATGACTTTGAATTATGCAAATTTAATGATTTATTAATATTTCAAATTGATTTACTTGTTTCACAAACTTGTTTAGTAATTTGTATCTAAGTTACATTAAATATATTGAATGTATGTACGCACTTGAGAACTATTATCTAGATATCTAGTGTTCATTTTTTATACATTCTATATCATGTGCACACTTGTAAATTTATTTAGAATTGTTTTAGATTTCTATTCTCTAGATCTAGATAAATTAAACCAAGGTCTCATTGCTCCTTTAGGTATATACATACCATGGAAAATGCACCAGTTCCACCTCCGCAAGAACTATTTTAAAATACTAATAGTGAGGTTAAGAGATTGAGAGATGCATTAACTGATGTTATAAACACAAACATATATGCAGACACTTGCATGTCCATATTATAAAGCTTGAAACAAATAAGAGATAAACTTGGGGATACTAGTGCATTTTCCCCTAATAGAGTAGTTGCTATTCTTTCCCACATGTGAGGAGAAGTATGTTGTGAGGTTCCCTATTCTCAAATAAAATATGTTGTAACAAAGATATGATTAAAAACTGATGTTTTCCATTCTATGAAAATAAACGTAAGATGAGGGAATACTAGGTCGCCAAATGTGTGGATGCTGCTATGGCCACGTTGATCTACCTATGATTTCTTACAACACATGGTCAATATCCAAACAATGACCAACTTCCATTATATTTTGTTCAGTATTTGTATGTTGAGGTCCATTTGGGCCTCAAAGTCAACTACCTGCACATTCCACCATATGTTGGTCATGGGTGTGGCAGAATTGCTGATAGGACCACCTATCATCAAGTAGGTAGACTGACCCCGATATTTAGTGTATTGGTTGGCAGTAGGTCTCCTTCTCTCACCCCAACTCTGGCTCCCTTATCAGATCAATTTGTCATTGCTTCCCAAAAGGAAGCAATTGATAGTGTGGGCGATATTGCAGCTGCATCCACTAGGATATGTACTGATCATGTGGGTCAGTATTTGATGTCTAGATGTTCATGATCCATAGTGCCATTTGTAGCACAATACAGTAGCATGGATCCTTTTACAACGATGGGCATCCCTACACCCACACAACTCAACAAACTTATAGGAGGGTGATCCCACAATAATGGTTTACACTTTTTGGCCAAACTTGACTTTGAAATCAATATTTTTCACCAGATCTTAACTTTCTTACACCTATAATAGCTAAACCATTAGGAATTTGAAGATGAAGCAAGCTAGTGATTTGGGAGATTTTGTGTGTAGATTCTAATTATATTTTTTTAAAAATTAAAAAAAAATTGTGAATCTTTTTATGTAATTTTTAATAACTTATTTTCTCTACTAAACAACATTTTTAAAAAGTGATATTTACTTCAGTCCACATAATGATTTTTAAGAAATGCTACAATTCTAATTTTTAAAATACAAATTTGTCACACCAATATCTAGTGCATGGATATTTTTTCATAATTTTTTGTTGCATATTTTTTTAATTAATTTTCCAAGTTAGAGTAATTATAATTTGGAGAGAGGTGTACTTCAGACCACATAACTTTTTTTGTATGCATGCGAATTAACATATTCTTTTTTTGTTGGAATAAAGACATCAATGCCTACTGCACATGTAGTTTTTAGAATTTTTTTTGTCTATTTTCCTATTTTTTCGTATGTGTGAAACAAAGAACTTAATGTTCATTGAAAAACTTGCATTCACAAGAAATAAAAAATAAATGTAATAATCAAATTAGATAGATTTAAAATTATACTTTTTGTGAAGCTTATAATAAGGGCTACATACTTACAAAACATAAAATTTAAATGAATTCATTTGATCCCCCAAAAGGTAAATCAAAAGTGGTTTCTTATAAGCATTGTGATAGGTGTAGAGGAGACTCCATTATAGGCATGGTTTAAAACTAATGGGGTTCTATCCAAGGGAGTTTGATCTAAGGGGGTTTGATCAAACCCTCTTTACTAAAAATCCTTTAAATGGAACCTTTGTAGTGACCCTCCCGCTGTGACATCTTGTTTTAGTTGTTTTCGGTTTGATTCTGATTGATAAATGTTTTAGTTTACTTTGATACTATGTTGTTTCTTTTCAGAGGTGATTCTGGATACTATGTTGGATGGATTTTTCTGATGATACATTGACATCCTGGTTATTTGGTTATGTTCGTTTGATGATACTAAGATAGATTCATTCATGATATGGCTTATTGTTTATGGCTATTGCTTATGTTTATCATGTTGTTATGATTGTATATGATTGATCTTGCTCATTTGTTTCGATGGATAAGACAGTGTAGCATTACTCATTCGTGAGTACCCTGCTATGCTGCAATTCTTATTCACGGTATGTTTTCTAACATGAGTATATATATGTTTTAACCTTGATGTTTTCCTGCAGACATAGGTGCCGGGTAGTGGCTCCACCTGCTTGTCAGGTCTGAGCGTACCCTAATTCAATATAAATATGTTGTCGGAGGTATTGACAGGTCCTTTTTAACCATCGTTCTTTTTCAAACGAGTATCTCTGTGTTACCTCGTGTTATTGTCTAGTTTGTCTTGTCGAGTTCATATGTATATTGTTTTGGGTTTGCATATTTAATATTTATTTTATTAAATGTTTATTAATGTTTATACCAATGTTTGCGATTTAATTGATTAAGTTAAATTGAATATGTTGTTGAATTAATCAGTGAAATTTAATTCCTTGCAATGCTTTTAATTAAATATTATTATTGCTGAATTAATTGTGCAAATTGAATTATGTGAAATAGATATTTTTAAAGCAAGATATTTTCGACGAGATAAGAATCTTTGATTGTCAGTTAAAGGTTTGTTCTGATATTTTGAAGAATGAGTTGGGCTGAATGAGTTAATTTCAATGTGAATTGTACTGTCAGTTAAAAGGGAATGATTGAAGTCTTTATTGCATGAATTAATATCTGGAAAAAGAAAGGGATTTGAACATTCACGGGAAGATTTCTTACGGTAGCAGTTTTTAGTAGTTTTGATTCATGGCAATTGTTTTCAGAAGAATTTTTCTTTAAGGTTTTGTTCACAAGCGTGTTTTAAAAGGGGTTTTGATTTGAATCTTGCCATTGAAGTCTGGAAAATTAATTGAGGAATCAACAAAGGTTTCATAATTTATTTCAGCTCGATTCCCAGATTAACCAAGTTTTCTTCTTTTTAAGTTTTAGTAAATTTCTTCTTTCAACATGTGGAAAGATTAATGATATATCAAACCTGCATATAAAATAGAGAAATAGTTAGAATAAGCAGTCAAAGATTATTGAAAAATATTATTAATATTTAAATGCTAAGAAAACAATGAAATGGAGTTTAGAGTAAATTCTTAGATCTCAAAACAGAGATTGAATTTCCCTATATATCTGTTAACTTATACATATGTTTAATTTAGCGTACTGAATGAGTCTAAGTAGTATTTTAAAGGTTGAAACTATGAAGTTATAGTTATCATTTCTTTTATATCGTTCTTTATGGAAAATATGAAAATATTGTACTATTAATTTTAGATTTATATATTTCATTCTGTTAAATATAGATCTCCTTTCACAATCTGTACCATAAACAAATATACTTCATTTAGGTTATCATATGTCTAAGATTCTTGTACCCAATTGCAAATATAGTTTATGGATAGCATAATGAACCCCATGTCAGATTTAGGATACTTGCAAATTGATAATCTTTTGTGGAATTTTTACTCAAATTTGTCATAAGATGTTACTATGCAGTCTGCCTGGTAGAAGTGGTATTATCTCTATATTTTATTTGTTTTGAATAAAAGGAAATAGTAATTATAGTTTACAAGTCTAGTTGATATTTTAGCCTCCATACAAAAAGTGTGTACCCTCTGTAAGGGATTAGAGTGAGATTTAACTATGAAAACGTCCCTGTGTGTATTGTCTATGAAAACATTTCCTGTACGATCAAGTGGCAAGCAATCAACCTTCCTTTAGAATTTCTTTCTTCCATTGTTTCCAGAGACAACCCCTGACTTCCAAATAGAACTGGTTATTGGGAGGGTTATGGAGTAGACTGCTTGAATTGGCGGTGACCCCATCATACAAACCTGGAGAATGTATTGTGCTCGGGAATATGCTAGCAGGTAAAGCGGCATAGCAAACTGTCAACTCTCCACCATCTAGCTTTAAATACGTTATCATCCATTCTTTTTAGATTTTTTTTTAATACCATCCTGCGTCCCAATTTGACTCTTCTGCGTACAAAATTACTTCTTTATCCTAGTTTTTCTTCCCTTATAAATGGTTCCACCTGTGTCTTTAGCACTGCGTGATATCAAAAGAGTGTCTAATTCTTAAATATTATCCAGTATAACTTTTGAATGTTTCGCCCATGCTTTGTACCACTGTTGATGAAGATATATTATATCATGCAATAGATTTGTATTATGCATGTAACTATAAGTTACTGCTAAAGAGTTATTTACTACAACAATGGTTAAGTTCAACATTGATTCATGGGAAAAATTCTCTCAGACTTTTAAGGCATAGAAAACTATAGTTATCAATTTTCATTAGAAGTTTCTTTTAGTAGACTTAAGTCTGACATGCCACGGTATGGATCGCTTCATTTATCTTATTAGGTGTCTTGCATGGAACCATTCACACTTTTCTGAACTTTGTTAATTACTTATGCGTATGGATCACTTTTCGTCCTTGCTAAAAATAGGAGTGGTAGTTAATTTATTATTAACTTATGTTAACACTATTATATATATATAAGATTATAGTGCCTAAGATTGGTAAAATGAAAATTTATGATTCAGAAAATATCATAAAGTTATAATTTTAAGTTTGTATTTACAATGAGAATTAATTTAGTATTAAATGGAATAAAGCAAAATTTTCTCTTTCTTGCTATTATACATATATATTTATATATTAGTGTATTAGGCTTCCTTTAAGTGTTTAAGATATGAATGCATAGGATTTAAATAAATCCTAGCTCTATTGAATATAGATGTATTTTGTTTTCTTTGAAATTACAAGAAAAATGTTAATACTGATAAATTGATATTATGAACGTTTAACTCATGAAGTTTGGTAGATTGTAACTATTTGGTGTGTGTATATAATGTAATATTGATGATGTTTAATTTTATTTCATCAAAAGCTTGAAAAGTGGAATTTGTAAGATTATTATGTTTTTAACATGATGCTCATAATTACAATTATCTTATATGGGGGTATAGCTTTGTATCATTTTGTGGTCTTTTGAAGTGACATCCTAGAGATTGTGATTTGCCTCTAGTGAAGGACATAAACATTTTGGTTTTGATTTTTGTGCTTGATAGCTACCTCAAGATTGGTTTTTATGTCAAGTCATGTTATAGGAAGAGTGGCTTGCAGTAGGGGCCGAAATCTGGAAGTGATTGTCTGGGTAACCTATCGTAGGTGTGTTAATTCAGTGAAAACCTAACTAAAGAATTATGGGTTGGGAAGTTATAAACATTAATTCAGATAAAAGTGTGCCTCGCCTACTGTCTTAATGCTCGTTCAGGTTGAGAAGGCTTGGAATGGCAAGTCGTCATCTTTTCCGCTTGAAAGATGAAGTGACTCCACATTGGTCTGCATAGGGGCCGGGAATCGGTAGAGGCTACCAGGGTATCTCTTGGAGAGGGCTGGTAGTCTAGGAAGATTCACTAGGGTAACCTATCTCGACGATGTGATGACACTCTTAGTCTATATCATGATGGTGTTCCTTGTGTTCAGATTTATTTTGATGTGTTGTGTTATTAAGGTTTTATCTGCTATGATTGTTAACGTTATGTCGTGATGTGATTTTTAAACCCCATAAACATAATGTTCTGTCTTCTTTACTTGTGGACCTATCATTATCTCCTAGCATGGAGGGAGTGGACCTTTAGGTTCCACGTGGTCAGGAGGAAACCATGCTATACATTGTATTTTCTTGCAGATGATCCTTTGCTTGCAGCTGGTTCTAGTTACTTCATTTTTCATGACTGTGGATGTGAAGCATGTTCGTGGATATGGATATTAGTTGTGATATGATCACTATCAACTTTGTAAAAATTACCTCTTGTATAAGAGCGTTCATATTGTACCAACTTTGGATGTATCAAGATTTATTAAAATCTCTCTTGTTGTAATCTGGACCTATGGTTTCTTGATTGTAATAAGTTTTGTAAACTGGATCTTTCATGACATTAATTTGTACTATGCTTTATGTTTATGTGTTGTGAATACTTATTAGTTTTAAGTAACAATGTCTTGGAAACTTTATGGCAGTTGTGTAATTAATTATCTTTAAAAAAAAAAATTGTTCGGTTAACTTTACTCTTTACACTTTGTTATAATGGTAACCAAGGCGGGGTGTTACAAATGGTATCAGAGCACTAGGTTCTAACACTGGGTACTCTGGATATTAGTAATCCCATTACTTTGTCCTAGATGTTAGACTCTATAGTTTGTATTATCCTATTGTCTTTTACATCTTGTAACAAAGACGTGTCGGAGATCACTCCGCACCACTAGAATACTACTGTTGCTTTAGCCTGAGAAGTTCCCTCCTTCCTTGTTAGGTGGCTAGTGTATAGTCACGTAGTGTCATATTGTACTATTTTGAAGATTGTGGACTTTCTTTGTAATTATTGATGAATATATGTTGATTGCGAAGGTCGACACCTTGTTTATATTTGGTTGTGATGGTTTAGCCACACTTTGTGATCTTGTTTATTGTAATTCTCGTGGTTACACTTGATTTAATGTTGACATTGTGCACATTTCTTGATTTAATGTTGAAATTGAATTTCATTTAAGGTTTATTTATGACTTTAGTGGCTAAATTGTTTTATCTTTATTGTTTTCTATGTCAGCCATATGTTGTATTGTGAATTATCTCCAAGGATGTAGGATATTGACTTAGAGAGTGTATACGAGGAAGTAGACTTAGGGAACTTTAGGATAGGTGTATGTGAAGTAAATTTATATTAGTTATGGGTATAGTATTTAGATTCTTGAGATTTTTTCTTTCCCTTTCCTTATTCTCACTTCATATCTGAGACTCGTTCTACATGGTGTTGTGTAGGACCATGCCTAGACATCAAGATACAGGTCGTGGTCGAGGATGTGGTGGTGGTCATGGGGTTGACCACCAAATTACTTCCCTTTCTGAGTTCTCATGAAAGTGAGCGTGTGGAGCAGCTAGATACTCGAGATGATCATAAAGTTGTGGTCATCAAAGAAAACTCCACACCAACATCTCCACTTCGTGAATCTAATGATGAGACCTTGGCTCAAGCTCTCTCTTGTGTCAAAATGGGAAAAGGGAAAAATATTGTAGAATTGAAACATCTAGTTAAAGTGAAGAAACCGTCCATTGTTTGAAATTGGCCATCTGGGTGTGGACCTAACACACCCATTCTCTCTCAGGAAGAGAAGGAAAGCCATCACATACAGTCTTCTGCTTCCATGGAGACAATTATGGATTCTGATGAGGACCCTGAGGAGTGTCCCCTAACCGATAATGAGTAATTTGATAATAGAAGATGAATGTAGTACTTTTCTTTCTTGTTGTATTGATAGGCTGAAACTCATTTAGTTGTGTTGAGCATATGATATATTTTATGTTGTATTTGTTGTACCTAGTTTGCGGCTTCCAAATGTAAGCCTTATCCTAGGGGGGGAGGATGTAGTGACCCTCCCGCTGTGACATCTTGTTTTCGTTGTTTTCGGTTTGATTCTACTTGATAAATGTTTTAGTTTACTTTGATACTATGTTGTTTCTTTTCAGAGGTGATTCTGGATACTATGTTGGATGGATTTTGCTGATGATATTTTAACATCCTAGTTATTTGGTTATGTTAGTTTGATGATACTGAGATAGATTCATTCATGATATGGCTTATTGTTTATGACTATTGCTTATGTTTATCATGTTGTTATGATTGTATATGATTGATCTTGCTCATTTGTTTCGATGGATAAGACAGTGTAGCATTACTCATTCGTGAGTACCCTGCTACACTGCAATTCTTATTCACGGTGTGTTTTCTAACATGAGTATATATATATTTTAACCTTGATGTTTTCCTGCAGACATAGGTACTGGGTAGCGGCTCCACCTGCTTGTCAGGTCTGAGCATACCCTAATTCAATATAAATATGTTGTCAGAGGTATTGACAGGTCCTTTTTAACCATCGTTCTTTTTCGAACGAGTATCTTTGTGTTACCCCATGTTATTATCTAGTTTGTCTTGTCGAGTTCATATGTATATTGTTTTGGGTTTGCGTATTTAATATTTATTTTATTAAATGTTTATTAATGTTTATACCAATGTTTGTGATTTAATTTATTAAGCTAAATTGAATATTTTGTTGAATTAATCAGTGAAAGTTAATTCCTTGCAATGCTTTTAATTAAATATTATTATTGCTGAATTAATTGTGCAAATTGAATTATGTGAAATAGATATTTTTAAAGCAAGATATTTTTGACGAGATAAGAATCTTTGATTGCCAGTTAAAGGTTTGTTCTGATATTTTGAAGAATGAGTTGGGTTGAATGAGTTAATTTCAATGTGAATTGTATTGTCAGTTAAAAGGGAATGATTGAAGTCTTTATTGCATGAATTAATATCTGGAAAAAGAAAGGGATTTGAACATTCATGGTAAGATTTCTTACGGCAGTAGTTTTTAGCAGTTTTGATTCATGGCAATTGTTTTCAGAAGAATTTTTCTTTAAGGTTTTGTTCACAAGCATGTTTTAAAAGGGGTTTTGATTTGAATCTCGCCGTCGAAGTCTGGAAAATTAATCGAGGAATCAACAAAGGTTTCATAATTTATTTTAGCTTGATTCCCAGATTAACCAAATTTTCTTCTTTTTAAGTTTTAGTAAATTTCTTCTTTGAACGTGTGGAAAGATTAATGATATATCAAACCTGCATATAAAATAGAGAAATAGTTAGAATAAGCAGTCAAAGATTATTGAAAAATATTGTTAAAATTTAAATGCTAAGAAAACAATGAAATGGAGTTTAGAGTAAATTCTTAGATCTGAAAATAGAGATTGAATTTCCTTGTATATCTATTGACTTATACATATGTTTAATTTAGTATACTAAATGAGTCTAAGTAGTATTTTAAAGGTTGAAACTCTGAAGTTATATTTATCATTTCTTTTATATCATTCTTTATGGAAAATATGAAAATGTTGTACTATTAATTTTAGATTTATATATTTCATTCTGTTAAATATAGATCTCCTTTCACAATCTGTACCATAAACAACTATACTTCATTTAGGTTATCATATGTCTAAGATTCTTGTACCCAATTGCGCATACAGTTTATGGACAACATAATGAACCCCATGTCGGATTTAGGATACCTGTAGATTGATAATCTTTTGTGGAATCTTTACTCAAATTTGTCATAAGATGTTACTATGCAGTCCACCTGGTAGAGGTGGTATTATCTTTGTATTTTATTTGTTTTGAATAAAAGGAAATAGTATTTATAGTTTACAAATCCAGTTGATATTTTAACCTCCATACAAAAAGAGCGTAGCCTCTGTAAGGGATTAGAGTGAGATTTAACTATGAAAATGTCCCTGTGTGTATTGTCTATGAAAACGTTTCCTGTACAATCAAGTGGCAAGCAATCGACCTTCCTTCAGAATTTCTTTCTTCCATTGTTTCCAGAGACAACCCCTGACTTCCAAATAGAACTGGTTATTGGGGGGGTTACGGAGTAGACTACTTGAATTGGCGGTGACCCCATCATATGAACCTGGAGAATGTATTGTGTCGGGGAAGATGCTAGCAGGTAAAGCAACACAACAAACTGTCAACTCTCCACCATCCAACTTTAAATACGTTATCATCCGTTCTTTTTAGATTTTTTTTTAATACCATCCTGCATCCCAATTTGACTCTTCTGCGTACAAAATTACTTCTTTAGCCTAGTTTTTCTTCCCTTATAAATGGTTCCACTTGTGTCTTCAACACTGCATGATATCAGAAGAGTGTCTAATTCTTAAATATTATCCAGTATAACTTTTGAATGTTTCACCCATGCTTTATACGGCTGTTGATGAAGATATATTATATCATGCAATAGATTTTTGTTATGCATGTAACTATAAGTTACTGCTAGAGAGTTCTTTATTGCGACAATGGTTAAGTTCAACATTGATTCATGGGAAAAATTCTCTCAGACTTTTAAGGTGTAGAAAACTGTAGTTATCAATTTTCATTAGAAGTTTCTTTTAGTAAACTTGAGTCTGATGTGCCACGGTATGGATCACTTAATTTATCTTATTAGGCATCTTGCATGGAACCATTCGCACTTTTCTGAACCTTGCTAATTACTTATGCCTGTGGATCACTTTTTCGTCCTTGCTAAAAATAGGAGTGGTAGTTAATTTATTATTAACTTATGTTAACACTATTAATATATATATAAGATTATAGTGCCTAAGATTGGTAAAATGAAAATTTATGATTCAAAAAATATCATAAAGTTATAATTTTAAGTTTGTTATTTACAATGAGAATTAATTTAGTGCTGAATGGAATGAAGCAAAATTTTCTCTTTCTTGCTATTATATATATATATATATATATATTTATATATTAGTATATTAGGCTTTGTTTAAGTGTTTAAGATATGAATGCATAGGATTTAAATAAATCCTAACTGTAGTGCCCTCCATTCGTGTTGTCCTTGTAATGCATTTCAACTCGTTGTGAGGTCAGGTATTGTTGGACTTTGAGTGCCTTTAATTTATTCTGGTCGATAAATGTTTTTGATCAAATTACGACATTTAAATAGGATTAAAAAGTTAAAAGGTATAGTGGTTAATTAAAAGAAAATAAATAATTAAATTAGAGGTTATGAAAGAATAAAATTTCATTGTTAATAGAAATAAATAAAAATAGAATATTGCATCGGTGTAGAAATTTAAGTAATCTCTGATTTCATTGTCAATCTGTCTCGGCTGCAGTGCTTGGCCTTAACTAGAAATTATATCTCAATTTATAAGTAATTAAATATTATATTTATTAAAGTATTATTTTAAGGGAAATATTTTTAAGCATGAAATTTAATTAGGAGAAATTAAGTTATTTACTTTTAAACTTCGTAAAATTGTAAGATGTGATTAAATACGTTAAATTAGACTATTCTGAGTTAATACAGGGGAATTCGTTCTTGATTATAACTAACCAAGAAAGAAATAAGGGGGATGGAATTGAGGAGAGGGACGGGGGAACCCCTCTCTCTGGTCATATACACAGAAGGAAGAGGATCAGAGCATCTCGATGGGATGAAAGAGAGTTCCTTTTTAGATTTGGGGAAAGAAATCAAGATCGATGGTGATATCTGGTTTGAACCCTCTAAAATCTCCGGAGTGGCCTTGCACTAGATTTATCTTGAGTTGGCACCGGCTTATCAGTCAAAGTCGTGGAGTCGCTCCCTCTTCCGGCACCGCAAGGTTTCTTTTATGGCTTACAATCCCTGGTGTCTCATGCTTCAGAGAGTGGTATTGAGCTTTTATCATAGGTACGCCTTCTTACTAACGATTTTCTGGGTAGATTCTTATTAAAACGTATATCCTCCTCCTTGTTCGTTGAGTTTAAGAGCTTCACCAAATCTAACGGAAAAGTATTCTTAAATGGCATAGGCATAGATCATGAGTTGTTATTTTGCTGCTGTTAAATTCTACCATGGCACTCTTAATCATAGGATATAGTATAGATGTTGGTTGATACTGTAGGCAGCTGCTACTTCGTCTGTGCCGCTGCCTTCCTTCCCTTCTTGACTGGCTGGAATGAGTACAGTAAACTAAAGTGGAGACCTCCCTAAGGAATTCTATCAAACAATTCGCACCTTGTCCCTGCTTCCACCTTTGCATTTTCAAGCGATGAGATCAATTTCTTTGAGGCATTTTGTCGAACAGATTGCGGGCCTTGTCTTTGCTTTACTTTTGCATACATGTCTTCTTGGGCGGGACAACTACTTTCTCTACTATATTCCTCTGTCCTTTATGCTCTGGAAAAAAGCCGATATCTCAATCTTGCGTTAGCAGAAAGAATGTTGATAAAGTTTGAGAAATTCTTCTTTGCCTGTTGATCTCTTTGTTTGAATGATCAGGATTCTCTAGCATTTGAATTGATACCCATAGCATACGAATTATCTTCAAATCCTTTTACTTGGCTCCTTATTTTTGAATTGGGTTAATTGGATGGCGGTACATGTATAGGCACTGAGGTGTGTGTTTGCAGAGAGCCCATATCATTTTATGCTTAGTCCTTATGATGGTCACTTCAATTGGTAGCATTGGATTATTATCAGTGGATAACTTGATTGGTTATGATTTACTTGCTTCTTCACAAACTCTCCAATATGAATTATAGCTTACAGTCTACCAGGAAATTGTTGTTGGAATTCTATTGTAGAAGGAATGCTTTTCATCACTCATTTTGTGCGAATGTAATTGCCTCTGTGGAAGTTTAAAGGTTTAAATAACTTGCTTTATTTTTTCCTGTCAATCTATCGTAGTTGCAACACTTGAGATTCGATAATAATGCAAATAGATGGCGATATTTCCAAATCCCAATATTCTCTTTCTAAAATACTTGGCAACCTGTCGTAGTTTCAGCATTTAGAATTGAGGCATTGTACAGAATTAAATAGTCGCCCTGAAACCATTGGCAACCCGTCCCAGCTTTAGCTTTTAGATGGTAAATTAAATATTTTCGCTGGTTTCATCAGTAACTTGTCTCAGTGGCGCACAATTCTTTTATGCAAGACTATTCTTCAGATTGTTTCATTTCTCATCATCATTATTCTTCTCTGAAATATCGAAGCTGTAAATTGATGGAAATGGTTCACATCTCTCTTTGTGCGGGTATGAAGGTCCCCTATGCATGTCTAATGATCAACTTTATATGTAATATAGTAAAGGTTACTGTTGTGAGGAACATGCACAACCCTCATCCGCTATTTTGCACAGCGACATGCACCCTGAACACAAACAAAGCTTGCAATATTAGGTTGATTTCCTGAGTGTTTGTTAATTCAGCGATTTTGAGAAGCTTCCTTGTGAAATCCTTCAGCCACCTAGATTTGCTTGAAATTTTGTAAGCCTTCTCAACCAGATCTTTGTGCCTATCGAGTTACCGTTTAGCCGCAGAATCCAACTCGTGCCTCTTTGTCTTCCATCTTGCAGTCGTGGCTATTCCTCTTGACAAAAAGAATAAGGGTCTAGTTTCATAGGGAGTTTACTTTGCATAAGGCGTTATCCTATTTATGGTAAATCAGACTTATCTTCCTCCGTAACTTGCATTACATTTAGGTTTTTGTACTTTCAGACCTGCTTTAGCCGTAGTCTTTGTCTCTGCCTTTGATAGTCTTAGTAATTAGGAACAATGAAACTATATTAACTTGAAACCTTACAAGCGCTACCTTGTGTCTTGTCTTCTCAGCGTATTTGTTCTCTGTTGGTAGAAACTATATATTCTTGTTGAATGACCTATTGGCTATAATTGATTCAGTGCGTGGAACTTAGCACATAGCTAGATGTTCTAATATATTGTATTTTTTTTTAATTCTTCAAGATGAAATGAGTTTAACTGTATTTGTTAAAAGATTGCATAGAACCTATTATCATTAATATGGCTAGAACAAACAATAAAATGAAATAAAATGGATAGTACGTATTGGGTAAAAATAGAGTATTGAATTTAAATCATAGGAGAGTGAAGGTATAACATGTGGTCAAACATATTTAGATATTATAATTGTTTGGAAAGTTGTGATGAGTATAGTTAACCGAAAGTTTAGTCTTGTATCTCAGTTGTCTGAACATTTTACCTTTTTCTCTTAAATAAATAAATAAAGAAATAAATAACGAGCTCTAGCTTGGTATTGTTCCACCTTTCAAGAAGACTGATTTATAATTTCTCTTTCAAGTATAGGTATATAAATATTTATATATAGATTGGGTATTAATTATGTGAGGGACACATAGATTCTTGTATTGTCAATATTTAGTATTTATTTGGGTAACTTTGGAGTAATAAATATCTTCCTCTTTAATTTGAAATAAATAATTACTTATTCTTTTAGAGATTTAGTCAATCAGTGCATTGAAGTAAACTAAGTTTAAAAGAAAATATTATTGAAAAGAATCTTAAACTCTCTTTATTTAGATCGTATGGGCATATCCTTTTATATATGGTTTCTTTTCTTTATTCTTTTGAATGTCCTCTTTTAGGCTAGGAAATGTAAATTTAGATTTTCTTATTTATATTTTATATATGAGATAAAACATGAAGTTTAATTTATGGTTCCCTTTTAGTGAATAAAAGAAATGAATAAATAGAAATTAGATTGTTTAACATATATTATTATTTTTAATTATAATAAATAATGTATTCTACAATTTTTACTTATTTATTTATTTCTAAATAGTAAATTATTGTGGTGGAGAATAAAGACCCAATAAAATATATATATATATATATTTAAAACACCAAGACATTCATACTGATCCATTTTGTTATCCAACAGTAAATTATGTTATTGTTACTATTTGGGAGAGTATATTTATACAAGTATGTCAATCTTTTAATGTTTGTTGCAAACCCTATGGAAGTTTACCATTGTTCCTTTGATAATCCTATCTTCATGTTAAGTTGTTCATTTACTATGTAGGGGTTTTTCTTTTGTTTCTAAAGAATATAGAAGCCTAGAAATGTATTTAAGTTGGGAAATGATTTTTGCATAATTGAAAGTTTGGTAAATATTCAATAGTTAGGTGGTGCGATACGATATAGTTTCCTAATTGGAATATATTTGTTTTAATTTGTGTTTGGAAGAGTATAATTGTGATTAGTGTCTTATGGCTTAAAAACATCAGATTATATCTTCATTCGCAATATTGTGATATCCTTAAAAGTTGGAAATGATTGATCTTTAAAATAATGTTCTTATTTGATTGCTTCGAGTTAATTCTTATTGAATGAATGGTTGTATTGTATTTGAATGTGTGGTTTATGGATTGTTTTGATAGACCCTTTCAATGTGACTTTTCCTGAGTTGATTTTTGAGTTGGAGTTTTTCTCTCATTTTTATGTTGCTATTCGTTGGGAACTAGTATGTGTTCTTTTGTTCTTTACCTAAGTGGAAAATTGGTTAATGTTAACTTTGTCATGATTGATGGTTCTACTTGATGAGTCAAATTGAAAAGTTCTTTGAATTATGGGTATTCCGAGAGGAGAAAATAGAGGTTTCCCTTGGATTCTCGATTTAGTTCGTATCGAAGTTGTTGGTGTTGTTGAGTGGAGTTGTTGATCTTATTTTGGTGTATTTGCTCATTATATTGAATTGAAAATAGTTCTTCAAGGTTTTGTTTGTATTGTTGTCAGATTTTCATGGGGAAACCCTAGTGTAACTTTATGAGAATCTTCCAGAGGTTTATTTTACTATTGGTTAATGTTCCTCCTTTTATGTGCCCTTGTTGTGGCAAGTGTTTTGGTTTCATGTCTTTGAAAGGGTTGTACATGAATCGTTGAGATTTTGATTATGTATTTATGGAAAGATGGGTAATGCCTTGCATGCTTCTCTGTTGTGATCTAATGTACTTGTTATGTTGTACAACCCTTGGATTTGGTTTTTATGTTTTGAGTGTCTAGAGTGGGAGTGGCTCTAAGTGGGTGGTCGGCGCACAAAGGGGCGCCAGGATAGCCCTCGTTAGAGTGAAATTAAAAAGTGATAATTTAAGTAATTAATTAGGGGGTGGGTAGAATCACATTAAAAAGATAATTGATGCCTCATCCGCCTTTGAGTGCTACCACAGACTAAAGGGGATTGAGAAGGCCATGGTTGGCAAGATTGTTGCCTTGTCTTCATGAAAGGTTAACGGTTCCGCATGAGCAACCCTATGGAGCGGTTCCTTGAGATAGGTAGCCTGGATAACCATAGATGGAGGCGGTTCCTAGTGCTTGGTTGCCTGGATAATCCGTCAGTAGATGGAGGCGGTACCTTGCAGTAGGTAGCCTGGAGAATCCATGTTAAGCCATGCGATGACACTCTCCTCTAACACTCCTTATGTTGTTACTTTGGAAATCCTCTGGAAGTTGGTCTTTGTCTTGAATTGATGGAACATAGTTGTTTTGAATTGATTTATGGTTTTACCCTATTTTATCTTTGGTGTATTCTTTGGTCTTGTATAAATCTTGTGGATGTTTGGGTTTTGACCTTGTACTCTTATGGTACTGTGATATGATGTTATTGTATTGTATCATTGCGTTTCTGAATTATGATATGGTTTTTAATTCAACTTGATTTGAAAGTGTTTTATGATCTTCCTTTGGTTCCTTGTTTACTGGCTATTGTTTTGATTTATGTGATGAGATTTATGACTACTGGATGTGGTTGATTATGTCATTTTAATTCCTGAGTGTTATGATACCTTGGTATGTTGTTGAGTCTTGTGGTTCCATGTTTGCATGTTCTTGGTTGAGGTCTCTTTCTTGTTAGCTCCTAGCATGGGGGGTGGGTCTTCGGACTCACATGGTCGGGTGGAACGTGCTATGCACCCCATTGGGTCCCCAGTCAAGGATCGAGAGGTGTGGATTGGTGCTATTGCAGCGACTCCAGAGTTGTATCTGTCTTGGAGCCAGTTTTGATACTTGTATTTCTCTAATTATTTGTATCATGGTATCTTGTGTATGGTTTCCATTCATATTTGGAACACTCTTGTATTATTGTACTTCTTAAACATTGTACTGTAATGAAATGTTAAACTTGGTGTGGATATTGACCATGGTAGTTGTTCTTCAATGTGTTATGTTAATCATGCATATGTTGTATTTATGTGCAGATGGCTTCTTATCAATGAATTTTTCATGTATGTGTTATATTTATTGTTAATGATTATATCTTTGGATTTTATTCTTTATTGATGTTGTATGGATCTAAGTCACGTAATGACTCTTCGTGTACCCCAAGGGATGTATGTGTTAATGAATCTATTTAATTGAAATTCGTGATATGACTTGATGTGTATTACATGTATGTTATGTGTATTTTAAAAAAAAATAAAAAAAATTGTTGTAATTATTGTGTTAATGTCCTTTGGGGTTCACACGGTGGGGTGTTACACTAACTCTATTGAATATAGATGTATTTTGTTTTCTTTGAAATTACAAGAAAAATGTTAATACTGATAAATTGATATTATGAACGTTTAACTCATGAAGTTTGGTAGATTGTAACTATTTGGTGTGTGTATATAATGTAATATTGATATGTTTAATTTTATTTCATCAAAACCTTGAAAAGTGGAATTTGTAAGATTATTACATTTTTAACATGATGCTCATAATTACAATTATCTTATATGGGAGTATAGCTTTGTATCATTTTGTGGTCTTTTGAAGTGACATCCTAGAGATTGTGATTTTCCTCTAGTGAAGGACATAAACATTTTGGTTTTGATTTTTGTGCTTGATAGCTACCTCAAGATTGGTTTTTATGTCAAGTCATGATATAGAAAGAGTGGCTTGTGGTAGGGGCCGAAATCTAGAAGTGATTGTCTGGGTAACCTATCGTAGGTGTGTTAATTCAATGAAAACCTAACTAAAGAATTATGGGTTGGGAAGTTATAAACAATAATTCAGATAAAAGTGTGCCTCACCTACTGTCTTAACACTCGTTTAGGTTGAGAAGGCTTGGAATGGCAAGTCCTCATCTTGTCCTCTTGAAAGATGAAGTGACTCCACATTGGTCTGCATAGGGGCTGGGAATCGGTAGAGGTTACCAGGGTAACTCTTGGAGAGGGCCGGTAGTCTAGGAAGATTCACCAGGGTAACCTATCCCGATGATGTGATGACACTCTTAGTCTATATCATGATGGTGTTCCTTGTGTTCAGATTTATTTTGACGTGTTGTGTTACTAAGGTTTTATCTGCTATGATTGTTAACGTTATGTCATGATTTGATTTGTAAACCCTATAAACATAATGTTCTATCTTCTTTGCTTGTGGACCTGTCATTATCTCCTAGCATGGAGGGAGAATTGACCTTCGGGTTCCACGTGGTCAGGAGGAAACCGTGCTACACATTGTATTTTTGTGCAGATGATCCTATGCTTGTAGCTGGTTCCAGTTACTTCATTTTTCGCGACTGTGGTTGTGAAGCATGTTTGTCGATATGGATATTAGTTTTGATATGATCACTATCAGCTTTGTAAAAATTATTTCTTGTATAAGAGCGTTCATATCGTACCAACTTTGGATGTATCAAGATTTATTAAAATCTCTCTTGTTGTAATCTGGACCTATGGTTTCTCGATTGTAATAAGTTTTGTAAACCAGATCTTTCATGACATTAATTTGTACTATGCTTTATGTTTATGTGTTGTGAATACTTATTAGTTTTAAGTAACGTCTTGGAAACTTTATGGCAGTTGTGTAATTAATTATCTTTAAAAAAAAATTGTTCGATTAACTTTACTCTTTACACTTTGTTATAACGGTAACCAAGGCGGGGTGTTACAACCTTTAAAGGCTTAAATCATTATATTTTATAAAAATGTGTGATTTCAAGCAAAAATCAGGATGTCCCAAAAAGTGTAACCCATTATTGTGGAAGCACCTAGGAGATATGACACACAGGACTATGCATTTTTTGGCTGAGGACCTCTTGGAGGCATATTCCTTCATCACATCGAACTATGGGATCTCTATAGACTAAGTCAGAGGTCATTTGGCTTTAGGAGCTCATTCACATCCAAGATCCCATCATTCTCGTCACTCTCAACCCAGCACCAGTGCACATCAGGATCCACCTATGGATCATTCAGCTGCTGCACAAACTATTGATCCTTTAGTTGACTCTCAGAGGATGTATACTTCTATGGGTTTTGTGAATATGTTAATCTATCCCGATTCATCATCGATGCCATCTCAACTACATAGTCTCCTTCACTCATCATTTCTGGCATGGCATGCGACAACTTAGATGGATGTAGATCCTAACATGTTGATTGAGCATTTGGTTGATTTAGTGGAGACGACCATTGTAGAGGAATTATATCATCCAATACCACCTGATGTGCATGTATGTGTGCATGTGCATGTTCAATTATTATTTTTAATTATTTAAATTTTAGTTTTAACTAGATATTCATGTAATATATATGTATATATATTGTAGATGGACATACCTCATGTTACTCCTAGCCTTGGTTCAAATTGTGTATGTCAACGTGACTCTGCAGATGATTCTGTTGCTAGTGGACATGTGAGATTTAAATTTTTATATATACACATGTATATGTACATGCATACATGTATAGATCTAGATAGATATTTAAAAATACATGGACATTCTTAAATAAATTTCATAAAATTTATAATACATATATTATAATATGTATTTAACACATTGTGCACACAATTTTATCTCTAGGGCTCGGCACATCCGTCAGAGCAGGGTTCTCATTCAGATGATCGTTCAACTGGGAGTCAACATTCATATTAGGCTGCACTGGATTTATGAGTTGTTTAGCATTATATATGACTTGGGCTACATGTTTGATGATCTCTAGTACATGTTTGGTAGGTTGTTGATACATTATTACTTGCATTTGATGATCTAGATAGTACATTTGTTAGATTGTTGATACATTATTACAAGTACATTTGATGATTTCTAGTACATTTTCTTATATGATATACATACACATTTGCTTATGTTTATATGTTTATTTTCATTCAATTTGTATGCGAATGTACCTATATTTTCTTATAATGTTTATGTTCATCTATCTACATGTACATGTGTTTGATTATGTTTAAATGTTTATACATTAATCTACATGTGTACATGTACATGTTTAGTACACTCAAGAGTGTTTATACAATCTACGTTTATATGTTTATTTTCATTCAATCTACATGCATGTACCTCTTTGCTTATAACATGTTTATGTTTATATATTGAATCTATCTACATGTACATGTGTTTGCTTATTTTTAAATGCTTATGTTAATAGATACATGTGTACATGTACATGTTTACACTCAATAACTTGTTTATACAAAATTTAAATCTATATTTAGAGAACTCAAGTGTTCACATATTTATGATTTATATATGTTTTAAAATACATATTAAATGTGCATTAAATACATTAACTGCACGTAAATAAATAAATCAAATAGATCATAGTTAAACCCTACAATGATGGCTACAAATAAATCAAATAGATCACACTTAAACCCTACAATGATGGTTACAAATAAATGAAATAGATCACACTTAAACCCTACAATGATGGTTACAAAAGGGAATACACTACCTATATGTTTGGTAAATGTACACAAAGGATTCAAATGATTTAATGTATTTTTCAAGTGGAATATCATTAGAATATAGCACTTGTTAAAATATTCTCTAAACATAATAAGACATGGATGAGATAAGAGTTTTAAATAGTAAGATGAGGCCCTAATCTAAAGTACTACAAGTTACAAGACCTAATATGTACCCCATCAAAAGCAATACAAGTACAAAAGAAATAGATTCTTTAAAGGCTCTATTTAATTTCTATATAAAGGATAGTAATCATCTTTTCACCTTTAAATAGATAGGCATATTAAATAGATATAAACTTTTCAATTGTTGTAACAAGGTTTGCACATTATGTACATAACATAAAATTAAGCATTGATTTTTTGAATCAATTTATAATAACTTTTCTATATATATATGTAACTTTAAAGCTACAAGGAAATTGAATATTTAATGTTCAATTTAATTTCATGTAAGCATATAATTGGAATTTAGGCAAAATGATTTTTAAAAACTTCACTAGGTATCAAACAAGTATTGAAAGCATATATATGAGTTTACATACAAGAAAAAAAAAATGAGAGATGATGCTATAAGTGGAGTTGAAATTTCAAATGAAATCAAAGATTATTGAACTTAATAATTCCATGAAACAAATATACATATAATTGGACTTTAAACAAAATGATTTTAAAAAACTTCACTAGGTTTCAAACAAGTACTGAAAGCATATATATGAGTTTACATGCAAGAAAAAAAAGTGAGAGATGATGCTATAATTGGAGTTGAAATTTCAAATGAAATCAAAGATTCTTGAACTTAAGAATTCCATGGAACAAATATACATATAATTGGACTTTAGGCAAAATGATTTTAAAAAACTTCACTAGGTTTCAAACAAGTAGTTGAAATTTTGAATAAAATCAAAGATTCTTGAGCTTAAGAATTCCATGGAAAAAATATACATATAATTGGACTTTAGGAAAAATGATTTTAAAAATCTTCACTGGTTTCAAACAAGTATTGAAAGCATATATATGAGTTTACGTGCAAGAAAAAATAGTGAGAGATGATGCTATAAGTGGAGTTGAAATTTCAAATGAAATCAAAGATTCTTGAGCTTAAGAATTCCATGGAACAAATATACATATAATTTGAATTTAGGAAAAATGATTTTAAAAAACTTCACTAGGTTTCAAACAAGTATTGAAAGCATATATATGAGTTTACATGCAAGCAAAAATAGTGAGAGATGATGCTATAAGTGGAGTTGAAATTTCAAATGAAATCAAAGATTCTTGAACTTAAGAATTCCA